>LGRX02033458.1:0-48687 GCA_001247695.2 Cymbomonas tetramitiformis
TGCCATCGATGATCACCGAGGCATACTTATGCCAAGTTTTGTTCATGGTAATGCTCTTGGTCATATTCGCTTTACGACCATGTTTGTAGAACTTCTGGCGCTCCGCTCGTGCGATTGCATGATGTTTGCTGAGAGGCCCGTTGTATTGCGCTGTGCAAGATACACAAATTTGGGTCAGTGAACAAATTACATAAGCATATAAACACATCACAAAGCTATTCATGAATATTCACCTTTTGAGATTTGGTTAAGCCTTCCTTCAATAACTTGAAGGACGCGCAAACATCGCACTGAGAAAATCGGTTCGTCGATGGAATCTTGAGCCACTTCCTGCAATCTTCGTCAAATATTTTGTAGAAGTAACTGAGAGAGCATTTTTTCCTCTCCTCATTCTCTTGCAAGCCCTCGTTGTACTCGTCCCACAGCTCTTCGATGGTCAATCCATCCGAAAGATGAATCGGTTCTTTGTCAGGTTGGTGTTGTCCGTATTCGTCGGCGTATTTCTTGAGCCATGCAACGACCGACTCGCGTTTCAGGGAAATCTTGCGGTTGTCCTCCTCGTACGTCAATCCATGAACAAACGTGTGTCGGCCCTCGAGCACGCGTGTCCGACAGTCGTGAATATACCCGTAGCTGATGCCGTAAGCCATATAGTAGAACTTAAAGCACACCTGTTACAAAAAAAAAAACCGTCACTCAAAAATTAATAACACATTATCTAGAAAATGCATAAGGGTTTTGGTAGGTCATGCCAATTTAAGACGCTTGGGAGACACCCCCAACACTGCACGTCTGCAGGCGGGACGGCCGTCGCATGCTCGTCAGCACTCTCCAAACCACGCCTTAAATCTGCGCAACCTAGACCCTCAGTGGGAATCGAACCCACGAGTGCGAGGTTCATAGCCTAGCGCCGTACCAACTCGACCAACGCGTCGCGAATGTACTTTAAGAAATTTATTTAGAAATTTATGATACAATATTCCACATTCCTGTGATGACATTACACAATCTATCACAAGGTCCAAGAAAATTTTCGCTTTGGCCAGAGGCCGTTCATTAGCTAATGAACGGTTCCCGTAGCCAAAGTGTCTAATTGTGAGTCGCGCTTTGGCCAGAGGCCGTTCATTAGCTAATGAACGGTTCCCGTAGCCAAAGTGTCTCTGTGTGAGTCGCGCTTTGGCCAGAGGCCGTTCATTAGCCAATGAACGGTTCCCGTAGCCAAAGTGTCTCTGTGTGAGTCGCGCTTTGGCCAGAGGCCGTTCATTAGCTAATGAACGGTTCCCGTAGCCAAAGTGTCTCTGTGTGAGTCGCGCTTTGGCCAGAAGCCGTTCATTAGCTAATGAACGGTTCCCGTAGCCAAAGTGTCTCTGTGTGAGTCGCGCTTTGGCCAGAGGCCGTTCATTAGCTAATGAACGGTCCCCGTAGCCAAAGTGTCTCTGTGCGAGTCGCGCTTTGGCCAGAGGCCGTTCATTAGCTAATGAACGGTTCCCGTAGCCAAAGTGTCTAATTGTGAGTCGCGCTTTGGCCAGAGGCCGTTCATTAGCTAATGAACGGTTCCCGTAGCCAAAGTGTCTAATTGTGAGTGGCGCTTTGGCCAGAGGCCGTTCATTAGCTAATGAACGAGTTCAAAAAAAACATACCTGCTTCTTGCCCAAAAAGTATTTGAAGTCGAACTTGTCCTCAGATCGAAAGCTGTTTTTTAGCAAGTCTTTGATGAAGTATTCCTTTCTATCTTTTTGAGACATACTGAAAATATTTTCGCGAAAAGACTGAATATCTGCGGATGAGAAAGATAGACAGCAGTGCGACTTGCAATTGCACTTAATTGTTTCTGCCATTGATATACTGTCAGCCTGCAAACGTCGCTGCTTAATACTAATTACGCCTGTATATTGTTTCTTGCGTATGTCGGATTCGTACGGTTTGCGCACGACAATCTGCTTGTTTACTTCACCATTTAAACAAACAAGAGGGTCTTCATTCCTCAAGTCCAAACTTGTCTCCGAAAATTCTGTATCAAGTCTGCTTTTTATCTCTTGTAAGTCAATTTCGCGCAAAGCGCGTGACCCGGAAACGCGTGAAGAATTAGAGCTAACTTCCGATCTACACGTCAAAGGCGCGTTCCAAAGAACCAATTGCGTATTCGCGCTTGGGGCTGTGCTTGGAATTGGCTCATGATTGAAAAAGTCAGCCCCTATTTCCATGGAATCTTCAATAACTATTCCCGGGCACGGTTTGCAGATAATCTCGCAACCTTCATCGAAAGGAATAGAAAACATATTTTCGTCAAAATTAGCCGTCATTAGCTTATGAAGCCGTTTTTTACGTTCTAAAAATGATATAGACTTGCGAGTCAACCAAGAATTTCTATCTTACTGAATCGATCGATCCTCGATTTCAGCGCAAATGACACCAGAATATCTTAAAATCATATCTTTGATCTGAACAGACCGAATCAAAAAGCGACAGCGCATGTCATTTTTGATTAAAATTGACATCGATATTCGACATGTCATTTTTAGCCGCCAGAAATGACTTTTATTATTGTGCTAAAGTTACATCACTTTTTCAAAGTTCTTTCACACACACCCCTTTCACAGTTGACAGCCAATTTCTCTCATTTCGCAATGGCGACACTCGAAACATTTCAAGCACTGAGGGCTCAACATATTTTCCAGCTCTATCTTGGTAACAAGTGGAGCATTGTTAGAACCCTTGAAGCCGACGATCCTTCGGACAGTCTGCAATTACTGATTCACTCTGAGGACCCTTCCGAGGAAAATGAAGAAATAATTTTTAGTTTTCCTAAATTTACCTCTTCGACTGTAACCGGGGGTAGCCTCGTTCCTGAGAAACGCGTAGCGTACAGTATCATTGAGAACGAGACTCCAATTCTGTATTTCGTCGCGTACAGAAACAGAAAGCTTACTGTGATCGAATTAGACAGCGCAAACTTTGAGGAAGCCTTGAGCCTTCCAAAGCACACAAATCGGCTGTTGGCTTTTCAAAGTTTGAAAACTAGAGCAGCAGACGAAAATAAAAGCAAAGAATTCTATCTAGCGAGCTATGTAAACCAGGCGTGGAAAGCGTCGATTACAGCTCCTTTCTGGCAAAGCAGGAGACCAGCGGCAGGGATCGATGACCTCGGACTTGCTGGCGAGGTACCATTTGTAGAGGCTTCGGTACGTCCCTTTCATGCCCTGCGCCTGGACCGGGGCGGAAAGCGTTCATTAGCTAATGAACGCTTTCGGCCTCGAAACGCGCGCCCTGAGCCTAAACTGGGGCGGAAAGCGTTCATTAGCTAATGAACGCTTTCGGCCCCGAACCGCGCGCCCTGAGCCCTGACCGGGGCGGAAAGCGTTCATTAGCTAATGAACGCTTTCGGCCTCGAACCGCGCGCCCTGAGCCCTGACCGGGGCGGAAAGCGTTCATTAGCTAATGAACGCTTTCGGCCCCGAAACGCGCGCCCTGCGCCTGGACCGGGGCGGAAAGTGTTCATTAGCTAATGAACGCTTTCGGCCCCGAAACGCGCGCCCTGCGCCTGGACCGGGGCGGAAAGCGTTCATTTGCTAATGAACGCCTTCCGCCTCGAACCGCGCGCCCTGAGCCCTGACCGGGGCGGAAGGCGTTCATTAGCTAATGAACGCCTTCCGCCTCGAACCGCGCGCCCTGAGCCCTGACCGGGGCGGAAGGCGTTCATTAGCTAATGAACGCCTTCCGCCTCGAACCGCGCGCCCTGAGCCCTGACCGGGGCGGAAGGCTTTCATTAGCTAATGAACAGTTTCGTCTTGTCCCAGGCTGCCAGGAGAACGGATGTGCAGCGTGCTGCCGAACGCGCCCTTCAAGGACCTAGTGGCTCCAGAGCTTTTACTGGAGCGGGCGCCAATGTGGATATGTCTCAAGTGGCCACCCCATCTGAGGCAAGGAAGGCAGCCGAGGTGGCTGCACATGGGTGGCACGCTAAGCTAACAGTGGAGCATGCAGCAAAGATGGATTTTGAGGAGAAAGCAAAGCTGTGCAGGCAAATCGAGATGGAGCACCGGTGGCCGAACCCGATGTCGACCGACGAGGCGGCTGAGCAAGGGAGTGTGTTTCGTCTCCCCATTGGATGCCTGTACCACGCGACGGGGTACGAGGCCTGCCGGGATCAAGAGAGGGGCTGGGTGAACGAGATCAAGAACAGCAGGAAGGAGAACCCGTGGGCCCCTTTCAATGCGGGTCTTGTTGGGATCGACGATGTCAAAACCCGTGCCGAATTCTCCATAAAAAAAGCTCTCGCGGGAAAATACAGAGGCAAGGTTTTTGGGCACCAGCACTGTTATCAAGCCACCGACGAGTGTCACGAGGAAATCCCGTTGGAGATAGCTTTCCAGTTCTTCGAGAGCAAGATCTACATCGGTCTCACGCCTGACATGATTCGGTTCTTAGGCGAGATGCAGAACCAAATCGACCAGAAGACGAAAGGCAAAGACCACACTCAGTTCATGCAAGGGCTTCGTTCGACCCTTTTCGAAAAGAATGGGGTCGTGTACAAGGTTTACCGAGATGCGTTGATCTCCGAGTTCGTCGCCGGTGTCCCCGAGGACACCGAAGAGGGTACCTCTTATCAACCTGGGTATTACGAGGTCGGAGGGCTGGTGCAAAAAATGGCGGAGTTCGAATCAGAGCATGGATTTGCAGTCCCGGATATCGAGAAATATCCCAAGGGATTCCAGTACATCGAGGATGTGTAGACGTCTGAGCGCGAGGAAGACCTTGAGACCCTCCCTGAGGTAGACGTGACGGTGAAGACGCTGGAGGATGACATCAACGCTCACCTCGATCGGGTCACAAGTTGGTACCCCGTAATGTCTCACTTGAACCAGTCGATGGAGACGCATGTGAAGGAAGTAGCGATGTCCAAGCATTCTGGGTTCGGCGGCGTGCAAATCAACCACTACTTCATGCACTGGACAATTGCCAATTTCCGGCCGCAGACGTGGGACCTCTGCGTTAAGATCATGGAGGCTTACAGAAGGTTTGACCTGAAGGGCATGAAAACCCCTTTGGCTTCGAAGACCAAAAAGCGCAAGGCCTCATCTTCGCCCGCTAAGGGACCCGCCAAGAAAGCTGGCAAAAAAGGCACCTCCAACCGACAGGTAAATTACTTTTTACTTTTGCTTCAAACAGTGTTTACCCCCCAAAGCATCCTTTTCTATATTTTAAGACATTCTAAAAATGTTTTTTTTACTTGCAGATGGAAGACGAGGTGCAACGAGGAGGCGGGGACCACGGAGCGGGCTCGTCTAAAGGGGCAGGCATTTTGGTGGAAGAAGCTCAGTTTCTCCACAATGCCAAATCCATGGGTATGACGTTCTGGATTAACTTGGGCGGCTTGGGGGAGGCGGAGTTCGACAAGGTGGACACGTATCTGCGCCTGATTATTCAGAAGGAGTTGTCAGTAAAAGAGGGGGGCCTGATGATAAGCCAGTTCAAGAAGGAACGCATGGTGCAGAAGCACTTGGTGTCCGCGGCGGGATTGCAACCCTGGGACGCATTCAAGGCCGAGTTCACCCCCTACTGGAGCTCCCAAGAGAAAATCGAGTCGTTGATCGGCTGCTTACCTTCAACTCAGGGGGGAGCGCGCCGGGGGGGGGTCTGGGGAAGTTCCGCACGCGATCTTGAATTACGTCGAGAACGCGCGGGCGAATCTCCAAGAAGCGCAGGCGCCACGCGCGGGGCACATCCTAGGCTTGCAACAAGTCGAGGTGAAAGTCGACATCAAACTCTATCGGGAGGCGCGGACCGAGGGGCCGGAGCTTAAGGTTCCAGGAGAGGCAGGCCTTGAGGAGGACGAGCCCACACATGAGACGAACGTGCCGATGTTCCCTCGTTGGAAGATCGTCAAGGGCAGCATGAGCGATATGAAGGACGTCCCGAGGCTGCCCTTCACGGGGACGATCATCGACTGCAATTACGCCCTTGACAAGGAGAAGACTCCCGACGCGATGACCAAGGAGGAGGTGCAACCGTTCCTGGAGTCTTTCAACGCCAAGACCACCGCCCCGGCATGGACTATCGCTATCTTTTGCGGTTTCGTCCAACAAAGCGATTTCCTGGAGGTGATTGACAATTACTGCTCCGGCCGCGCGGAGCGGTTCTTCTGGCACAAGCAGAACGTGAACATGAACCCCAACAGGACCGTGCGCTACAATGACGTTGAATGTGGCGTCCTGGGGTACCATGTAAAGAGCGATGCCCAGGGGGAGTCTACTAAAAAGCCGGAGTGGATGTTCAACTTTGATACTGGAGAAGGTGAACGTGTGAGCCGCGCGTCACTTTTGCGCGGCTTCCCGGTTGTGCACCATATGTTCAAACGCGACAACAAAGCCGTGAATAACCATCAGAAACCCCAAGCTCTGTTGATGGAGCTGATCCAGTGCCACATGCTCGGTGACAATCCGGGCAAGATGGATGAGAACGGCCATCCACTCAACTGGATTCTCGACGCTTGCTGCGGCGTCGGCTCGACGTCCATGGCCGCCATGAGGGGTGGTATGAACGCGATCGGCTTCGACCACGACCAGTTCATGGTCAGCTCTGCGCAGCAACGGCTGATCAATTTCGACAACGAGCCCGATCAGGACGCCGAGACGAAGCCAAAACAGAAGAGCGAACCGACGGCGAAGGGCAAGGAAGCGGCCACTGCCGAATATGAGGAAGAAGAGAATGATGCAGATGAGGAAGATGAGAATGATGAATAAAATAGTAGGATTTGTCGACCGCCCTGACTGATAGTATCAGTCATGCCTCGACGGTATAGGGTGAAAAGTACTCTACTGTCTACTCGTAAACATTTGAATAAAGAATGATACATGTATGCATATTTCGGTGTTTTCATTGTACGCATACTGCACTTTTCTACCGTGTTGCCTTTATGTATCCCTATTTCGCGCATAAATATCACTAAACCCTGATTTTTTTGAAATATATATAAATCCAAAAATGACATATGATAATATCATTTTCATCGAATAGTGTGTTGTAGTGGGGTCGGGCTCATGCATGAACACGTCATCTGGGAATTCTGACGATTATGTGTCTGAGTCTCGGATAGCCAGAAGCATAGCCTTTTCGGCCGGGTCAATGATGACTGCATCGGTGTCCGTGTGCGCTGTATTGTGGGAGTCTGCAGTGTCAAAGAAGACCTGGTATCTGTACTGTGAGCCGGGCCGATGGTCGACTGAAACGATGACCGCAGGGTGCAACTTCTGTCTGTCGGGGGGTTTGGCAGAGCACATAGCAAAGCACGGGTAGTATGGGTTGACGGCCCCGTGTTTGTGTATGTGCTTAAGGTAGTTGATGAGGGTGCGGTAGTGGCATGGTGCCATCAGGAGGTAGTGAAGGAGCTTAACCCAAACCGGCTGCTGCAGGGTGGCACATGTGACTTTGACATAAGCAAAAGTCTCTGAGGCATGTGCAGAGCAGAATATCTCAAGGATGTCGGGGGAGGTGAGGGAGGTGGGCTTCCTGATCGGGTATAGCTTCTTAGTGAAGATGTCGGAGGATGCGGGGTCAATGAGGGTTGAGTGCGTGTCATGGAGGGTCTCAGCCATCAGATCATAGTTGGGGGAAACTTGGGCTTAGATAGAGCCTTCAGTTTCCCCTTCCTGGTGTCGAAACAGAGGAAGGTGGACTTTGACAGGTTGCCAACATAATGGTATGGTTTGGCCTTCGGCTGTAGCTTAGCCGATGATTGTGCCCTCCTCTGCTCCGGCTACAGCTCTCTGGGCCGGGTCCTGCCAGACATGGCACTCTGACCAGAATGGTCTGAGCTCGGTGTAATCAAAGTGCTTCTGGGTGTATCTGTACAAGTGTGGCGTGTCCATGCCGATCTGAGAGTTGGGCATGGCGTTCATGATGGTGTTGACTGTGTGTAGTGTGGCCAGGGGCCATGCACTGAGGGGTGCATCGTAGGTGCGCATGATGCTGTTCATGATCTTCTGCATGTCTCGCCAGAGGACTTCGATTTGAGCTTGGATCTCGTGCATGTATGGAGGTCCGGGCTCGTGTCTAATTCGGTACTGACGGAGGAGTGATTTGGCCTAAACAAGAATTTTGGAAATTTTTATTCAAAATTTAGGTCAAAATTCAGCCAAAAAAAATGTCAAAATTTTGAAAAATATAGGGGGTCCGTAGGAAAAATATCCACCCCCGTCTGCAATTTTTAAAGTTGGACCCCCATCGATCGATATTTTTCGAAAATTTGTCGAAAAATCTGACAGAGACGGTCGAGACGGTGTCGGCTGTCGATGTCGATGTCGCCGCCCTTCCTTTCGTTCAGATTTACAATATTCTTTGTCGACAGTAAGACGCAAGAACAACCAACAGCGAACAGGGGAGGATCATCATCACCATGCTCGTCGAAGACTATTCTTCAGCTTCAGAATCCGATATATCTGATCTCGACGTCGAGGACAACACCAACAAGACAACTCTCCGCCCAGTACACCTAGACCTGGGACGTGACGATGGCGACTCATCGGAGGACAGCGACGACCGCGAACCGAGTCGCTTGGAGGCAGCGTATGCACGCACGCGAGCACAACCCCTAACAAACGCCTTCGACCAGTTGAAGCGGAAAAGGAGCTCCCAGCAGCATGCGCGCAACAGCAACGGCATACACGAACATTTTGATATATCATGAATTTCGATATGAACTCTGAATTGCCAACCTTGATAACATCTCACCGCGACATAACATCTCACCGCAACATAACCGCTCACCGCAACATAACATCTCATTGCGACATAACATCTCACCGCATTATTTCATCTCACCGCATTACCACATCGCGGCGCCTCCGCGCCTCCGCGCCTCCGCACCGCCGCACCGCCGCGCCTCCGCGCCTCCCTCAGCGGCTCTACGGCTCCGAAAAAAAGAGGAAAATTTTCATCAAAATTTAGGCATCCTGAAAAAAAGGGCAAACAAATATAGGTTCGGCCCCGAAAAATGGGCCAAAAAAAATTAGGCGATTTAAAAAAAAATCTTGTTTAGGCCAAGGAGTGATGCCATCTCTTCTGACTGATACTCGGTGGCATAGTCTGTGTGAAAGGTGATGGTCTTCGGGTTGTGCCCGTATGATCTGATGTAATCTAGGACAGTCTGCAGGTGGAGGTGCTGACCCCCTTTTGCAGACGAGGCGAAGGCAAAGGCTTTCTTAGTGGCAGGGCACTTGAAAGCACTGATGTATACCTCCTCTCCGAAGCCTGGTGGTTGGCAGGGGCCCCCGATGTCTGCAAATATGTGCTGGAAGGGCTCTGCCTCGGCCCACTTAACAGCACCTGTGGTGATGTTGATGAGGATAGTGGGTGTCCCAGGGGGATTCCCAGGAGTAAACTATTATCCTCTATTATCTTGAGGAATCATATCATATATTCAGATATGCTATTTAACATAAACCCAGACAGCAAGAGTTATATCATTTGCTGTCCAAGTCTGAGAGACCAACTCTGTTGCCTCTCTTTATTCTCTCCTCTGAGCTCATCACAGATTATTTTCCCCAACTGTTCGCTCAGGCAATGTCACATCCACTCACTAATCTCCCTAATAGTTCGCTACTCTTATTCTCATCGAAATCAGACCCCCCTACTATGAGTGTCTCAGCAGGTACGTCGTGCCTCCTGGCACAACTCTCCCCCCGTCAGGAGTGGACTTTCCCCTGAAACCACGACTAAAGCATAATCACACATACAATAGCGTACAGGGGTCTCGTGATTCCTCTGCTCATCAGCGTAGCAGAAAGGCTTCACCAAGGATCACGCTGCCAACGCTCATCCCGGATTCACCCAACCGCAAACAACCGATATCTAAGGCAGGTCTTCAGTCTTCGTCTTCTCCTTCGAAACTCTGCTTGCCGTAGATCGGTTGCACTCGGTCCAAGGGTCATGACCGTAACATCGTTTATTTACTTTCCTGCGCCTCCAAAAGTCAAGTGCTGGAACAGATGCCGCAGTAGACCCTCTGGAACTGGATACACTGCGTGTGACTTCTGCATCCCCTTCCGATGACCACTCGGTCCCAGCTGTGCAGTATCAGGGTGAACTCCTGTTGCACGTCGATGCGAACAAGGAGTCGCTGCAGAGCATTGCAGTAAGGGTTCGGGCGGAGGCGAGCTCGTCCATATACACGTAGGTTTCATGTATCGTTTCCCATACATGCAGTAGGTGCAAGTGAGGGGCGCCGGTAAATGGCTCATTACTGGCCTGAAACGCAGAACGTCAGGGTAACGGCCCATCGGGTTCTCCACAAACCAGTGTCGAGGACGAAGATACTCGATGATGTCTAGGGTGCGTTGTACGCACGCGTCCGCTGTAACGAAATCGGGCGGACCTCCAGTGGTGCGGGCCTGACTGTACTGGGTACAAGGGGGGCTTGCCCATACCACGTCGAAATACCCTGGGGGATACCTCCAATAATAATTCCAGCTCTCAATGGCCGTCACGTGAGTCGGCCGCCAAAGCGGGTCAGCGTCCAGAGTTACCGATCTCGAGGCTGGGAAGCAGCGGGCAAACTCCTTTTCCACGGAGCTGTTCCACTGAACAATACCAATATCCGTACTGGCCGAGTATCAAGTGCAGCGAGGGTAGTGATCGCGTGGCTACTTTGAAGAGTCAAAACCCAGATTTTTCGAAATTCCTTCAAGGACTATTCAAATTAACCCTCATATTTGTCATTCAGAACCCCAATAACCAATTTGGCATACAATTTAATGCTTTCTAAATTTTTTTCTCATTTGCGCCCGCGTGTCTCATTTTTGCGATATGGTCGTTTATAGAAGGGTGCCACAGGGACAGCCTCATCCCATCATCCAAATCATTCCAGTGGCCGTCCCCGTTAACAACGAGATGCCAGTACCCCATAATAAAGTGGGTGTCGATCACCAGTCCCCCGGCAGGTGAAAAGCCCCAAGGCACTGGACATAAATAGAGCCAGCCGCAGACGAATCCCCGACGCCCTCAAAGAGGCAGTACCCGCCAGAAGGGTACCACAGGGACAGCCACATCCCATCATCCAAATCATTCCAGTGGCCGTCCAGACGAGAGCCACACACACGCACACGCACACACATTAATTCTTTGCAAGCGGCCATGCAGAAGGTGTCGGAGGCGATGGAGGTGATTGGGGAGGCGAGGGGAGCAAAAATAATGAGCATTTGCCACCAAAAGTGCCAAAGGCGGACGACGTCAAGAAGTTGAGTGATTACAGCAGGTCTCAAAAACGTGCCCAACGGGTCTATGCTGCTGAGTGTCCCCCACTCTGCGGATTGGCTTTGGCTGGCTGGGCCGCACGTGGGGGCGTCTCGGCTCCCCTGGCTTTTCTCGGTGACCTTCAACAGTATTGGGCCTGCTTTCTTGAGGGGTGTTCCATGCTGCCCAGCCCTGGAGCTCAGCTCGGCGGAATACCGGGTGGCCCTGCGGCACATTCTTCATGCGGAGTAGCCCCTCCTCGGCCAAGTGGAGGAGTGCCCCGATTGTGGAGGAGAGCGGGATCCCACCGGGACACACTTACTGGCATGCCGGGGGGGAGTGGGGGCTGGGGGAGGAAATTGGTACTCTTTCATCCACCACAAACTGCAGAGGGTGCTGTTCGAGGTGGCCAAGTCTGCCTATCCCTTGGCGTCTGCATTGCACGATGACTTCGCGGGCTACCTGACCTACTCACGGAATCATTGCCCGGATGTGACAGTGTTAGATGCGGAGGGACCGGGCCAGCATGTGCTGCTTGATGTGGCCACGGCGCGGCCGATGTAAGACGCACACCTGGGAGCGGCCATGATGGCCCCCGGGGCGGCGGCGAAGAAGGTAGAGGAGAGCAAGGTGGCGACGTACGGGGATGTCCGCCCACATCACTTCATACCCTTTGGGGTGGAGGTGTACGGTGGGCTGGGGCCTGCGGCGTATGGATTCCTTCGGAAGACGCAGCGGCGCTTCAGGGAGCGGCGGTACATGGAGGCGAACGCGGAAGGGGGAGAGCAGGTGGATGGCAATGGGGACGAGGACGAGGACGAGGACGAGGAAGCGGCACGTGGCGGGGCAGTGGGCTGGAAGGAGAAGTGGGTCAGGCTGCTTTCTTTCGCGCTTGCACGGGGGGTTGCAGGGCTATCATCAGGCGGGTTGTAGGGCGATGTCCGGCCGGAAGTGGGTGGCGTTGGGCTGGCGGAGGGCGTGTGAGAGGAGGCATGAGCCCGGACCTGGATCGGGGGGAGGCGGACCGACGGGAAGGGGCGGAGAGGTTGGCACTGATGGACAGAGCGTGGGAGGACGCGTTCGAGGAGACAGACTATGCCACGCAGGATGGGTCTGGCGGTGGGATGCACGAATCTGAGGGAACGCAGCGTGAGCGGTCTGGGCAGGCTCCCGGTGAGGCAGGCGAGGCAGGCGCGATGGCATCGAGGCTTTTGGAGAGCATGGAGGACGTGCAGCGGGAGGTGGAGCATCTGCGCACTGTGGAGGGTCAAGGAGGGGGCACCGCCGAGGCGCGATATGGAGGGGCACAGGCAGGCATAGGCGGGCTCAACCAGACGGCGTCAAGTGTCGAGGATATCTTGAATGAGTGGGATGACCTTTTGTCGCCGGGCCCGGGGAGTGGGGTCTGGACTCAGGAGCAGAGTGGGGCCTCGCCGGAGCAAGCAATGGCCTTGGCTGAGGGAGGGGTGGCCACCTTGATGGGGGCGAGCAGGCGGGTGGCCGGCCTTCTTGGGGGGGTTGATGGCATGGGGGGAACTGATGAGGATGACGGGGGAGATGTGGGGAGGTCCGCGGGTGGAGATGACACACGCCGGGCCCCTCAGAGCCCGGGGGCCCATCCTGGCAGCGATGACCACTTACAACAGGTTGCACGGCAGCATACGGCATCTCATCAGCTTCCGTGCCCATCGGGCGAGGTTGCTGGCCGTGCCGGAACTAACAGTGAGCAGCTGTCGGGAAGGCGACGACCGGGTGGTGAACTATCGGCCACCGGGAGGGCTTGGGACACACAGGCAACTGTGGGGATGGGACCCCAAGTAGGAACAGTGCGGCGTGACAGTTACAGCGCAAGTGTGGAGCGCATTGCTCAAGTTCGCGGCCACCTCGCAAGGCAATCAGCGCAAGGGCTCCAGTCACGGGGAGTTGGTGCAGGGGGTAGAGGGCTACAGGCGCAAGTCGGTGGCGGATGCGCAAGTTTGGATGAGGGCAACCCAGTTTATCATTCTCAGCCCCTTGGGACAGCGCTTGGGCATTCTGGCCGTGGCGTGGGTGGGCAAGCTCTCTTGAGACCAGGCTGTAGGCGGCAGCGGGGTGATGTGGGGTGTGGGCTTGGTGGTGGAGGGGTGGCTCGATTGGCGGGGGTGAGCCGGCTCCAGAGACACAGCAGCAGTGCGCCGGCAGGACAGCCGCAGAGGGGCTCAGGTGGCCCAGTGAGGCTCAGGGAGCAGAGGGGTGGTCTTGCGCGTGGGCTTGGTGGTGGAGATATGGCTCGCGCAGATCGGGGGGCAGGGATGGACCGGCTTCAGGCACAAGGCGGCAGTGCGCTGGTGGTGCAGATGCAGAGGGGCTTGGGTGGCTCAGCGAGGCTTAGGGGGTCCCATTCTTCACTAGTGAGCTCCGGAGAATCCGGATGAGTGTCCCGAAGTGTGTGCTGAATCCTTTGATCCCCGGCGTGGGTACATAGTGCAGTCTCCTGTGGCTACGGGGTGCCAAAGGATTCGCAAGGATAAGCATACACACACACACACACACACACATTTGGTCCAAGGTAAAGCTACAAAGAAGCTCACATTCTTTTGCTCCGTACAACTCCCTCATCATATATCACAGTTCTGCTTTGTGCATCTAGTTGCATCTGATTCATTTACACTTATTGGTAAACTGCTACTGTGTTTGCCATGACTATGGATGCTTCCTTCAAGTGTTTACACGTATTCTCTATGCTAAATTGTTCTCTATGCTAAATTGTTTTCTATGCTCATCTACGGTTTGCAAGATTTGTATTGTCATCTAATTACTTGATCTCATCATCTGCCTCTCGAGTTGTGTCCACCATTTCCATTGGCCTGACCCTTTCCACCCCCCTTTCCCTTTCCGCCACCCTTTCCCTTCCCTTTTTTTTGATGGTAACCAAGTCTTTCGGATTCGTTGACTGCTTCTTGTAACATTGCGATTAGCCTGTCCTGGCCGGGGCTTCCAACACCAATAGCTTGGAAGAAGACGTCATATGATCCAATGCCCTGAACCTTCTTCGTTTCCGCTTGGAAAAACTCCACCATTTTCTGAGACGGCCTTCCACCTTGGAGTCCAAGCATGGACCACTGCTTGATATGGCGTTCAGCTTGTTGCGGCACTGCCGGATTCGAGGCTCCGGGGCTCGAGAGATGTTCACACCAGGCCGGAAGCCTCAGCATATATCTCACCTGAAATGCTGTCAACCTCAAACCTGCACAGCACAACATTCCAACCACAATCCACAACATTGAGACGACGACTTAAATCGCAGCCCTGTGTATACGCACTTCAAAAACCAATGCAGGCGCACGCTACGCCAGAGTGAAAGTCACGCATGAGTTGTCGGGCGGGTGACACCATTGTCCAGAAAGCCGATTGCAAAGCAGGAAGCGCACCCAGCTCTCGGGCACCATGCCTCCGCTCACAGCAGAAAGAAGATGGCACGCACTCTTTGTAAGTGCGGAGATGCAACACAGACTTGGTGCTTGGAAACATGCTTCACCATCATCAGTGTCTGCGAACGCGGCGACGTTGCAAAACGATGGCTGATCGAGAAGTGTGTGACGATCATCCCCCAGTCTCATCAGACGTGGTGGCAAATGCAAGATAGTAAAGACAACACTTGAAAATGCACTGACGCCTGGCGGACTTGGGAGAGATGGGACAGCAGTCACCTGTGGCGCTCGGCTCCCAGCTTCGAAGGTGTCGCTGAGACTCACGCGACCTGTCTCCTACCTCGGCGAGATCAGGGTGAGCACGTAGGATCCACGCCGCATTGCGAGTGAAGAGCTCTTGCACCAGGATCCGCCCAGGCACCAGCCCGTTCGGGAGCGCATCCGCCCAGCCGTAATCCGAGAGCAGGAGCATTGGAAGGAAGCGCCCCAGATCCGGCGTCACCTGAAGCATGCCCCAAAGTGTGCCAACGGTTCACCAGCGCGACGCGATGATGTACTCAACGGATGTGGGCGGTTCCAGCAGCTGTGTGTGCCAAGCATGCTTTACTTCATAAAATGCTCTCACGCCTCAAAGTGTTGGTTGGTCGGACCGAGCAAGGCAACAACATGCTGTGGCTGTTGTTGGCCTTGCTCAATTGAACACGCCACGTGGCACTAGGCCTGACGAGAGCTACGTGCGTAACCAGGTCGAGACTACCACGACAGCGCCACGTGGCGCTAGGCCTGACGAGAGCTACGCGCGTAACCAGGTCGAGACTACCACAACAACGCCACGTGGCGCTAGGCCTGACGAGAGCTACGCGCGTAACCAGGTCAAGACTACCACGACAGCGCCACGTGGCACTGGGCCTGACGAGAGCTACGTGCGTAACCAGGTCGAGACTACCACCGCAGCGCCACGTCGCACTAGGCCTGACGAGAGCTACGTGCGTAACCAGGTTGAGACTACCACCGCAGCGCCACGTGGCACTAGGCCTGACGAGAGCTACATGCGTAACCAGGTTGAGACTACCACAGCAGCGCCACATGGCCTCATGACTGCAGTATTGTGCACTCACCTTCTTTGTCCGACGTGAGGGGTCCTTGAGAAACGCGGCCACCATCTGTGTGGCATACTTCTGGATCTCCGGAGTTTCCCGAGCTAAAGCGAGCATGAGGTGATGGATAGTGAAGAATCCATTGAGCGCCTGGAAAGTCCATCTCCCCAAAAATCCACTCAGCTGCTTCCACGGTGATGGGCAGGGGCCTCAAAGCTACAGTGACATGCGCACCACCACGCAGGTTTGGTACTGCGTGCGGTACGCTTATGCCGCAAGAATGCTTTGAGAGAGTCTTTTCAGCGGCATGCCTCAGGACAAAGCATATGCACGGTTCACCATTAAGGTATTCATCCTGTCTGCATTCAGCTCTCGTCGAGTGCGTGCTGGCTGGCAAACATCCTCGGTGGAAGCAGTGCCATCGCGCAATACAGACCTGGACGTTAAAAATAGCTGTTGGGAGACCCGCAAACACCCAAAGGAGCAGACTACACCGAGCACGCAGAGCGCGCAGTGATCTGTACCTTCTCGCTCGCGTGCTCATGGCCGGACATGAGGGAAACCGCCATCCCTTTCCATAACTCCCCCATGACGAGGAGGCACACTTTGCAGTGCGGGTCACTTCCGCGTCTCCACTCGGCGTTATCCGCCAGGCCAGCGCTGGCGGCAATCTTTTCGATGCACTCGAGTGAAAGGGGGCAGGCTCGCTCTTGCCTGCAAACAAACGGCAGATGCACGTCAACACAATAGATTCATACGAGCTCAACCATGCTATGATGATGCGACACTACACTGGTAAGTAAGGGGAGTGGGGTAATGGGGTGACGTGGCACTGACATTTGTGATGGAATCGGATTGCCGTAGAGACCCCTGTCGAAGGGGGAAAACACGTTTTGGATGGTGGGAAGCGCACCAGTGCGTTTCGTTGATGACCAGAGGTAGAAAATGCGTGAAGCGATTTCCCCCTGCTGAAAGTCGGATGCCGTCTGTGAACGCCTCATAGCTGAGCGGATGCAAGTCAGTTGTGATCTGGAAGGCGGCCGCTCCTCTCGTACACGGGATGACCTCAACACCGATCCCCATCACCACGCCTGGCGAGGTGAAGCTCACACCGGTGATTGAGCATTGGATATCGTAAGACAGAGCTGCAGCAGCCTTCGGCACTTCGCTCGGCGCTTCGCTAAGGTGTTTGAAATATTCGCTGCAGAAGTCATAAGGACTGTCGGGCTGTGACTGACAAAGCTGCAACTTGAGTTCCTCGAAGATCACACTCAGGCGGTGTCGCTGCAGGTACTCGTTAGCACTGAGGACTGGTATACTTTCAGGCACCACTGAGGTGTTCCCTGGCGCCTGCAGCGAAGCTTCCTCGACCTGTGGAGCTGGATTCGGCTTGGCATACGTGTGCTGGCAGCTTTTGCAAGCGAAACCTTCAGCCTGCTGACGAGCTGTGACTCCGTCTGAAATTCCCACGTGGACTTCTTTATCTTCGTCCACAACCTGCAGTGCAATACGACCATAGTAAGTAACCGCCAACGACTAGCGAAATAAGCTCATGCTCAAGAAGTCCAGAAAACGGAGCCTCGTTCTTGTTGTGTTCCGGAATGCTTTGTGCCTGGCATGTTAAAATGCTTTCAAGCAACAAAAATCGCGCAGTACTATGTATTGGGATCGAAGTAGAAGTTCGTTTCGCTTTGCGATACTCAGCTGAGCTGGAAGAGACCCTAAACAGTGCTACTTGCGGTTTCAATCGGTCATAACTGAGAGTCACATGATGCCTTGACCTTCAGGAACTGACTTTGTTGCAACTATCAAGGTCGCTGACATACCAGGAAAATGAAGAGATCTTCAAGAAAACTTCGGAGTGTTCTTGCACTATTCCAATAGGCAGTCGAGGGTGTGCTTGAAGCCTCGAAATAACCGCGAAAATCCGGTAGCAACGAAAAACATATTCTACTTCCGTGCACATGAGAATGCCTCATGGCAGTGCAGAGCTCGACCTTGGGAGATGAACTCTGCATCGCACAATCACGAGGAGTCATCCAATCGCGCGAGGGCAACATCTCAGCACCTAATATTCACTTGCAGTTGGAAAAACAAAAACCAGTGCGCAGCAGTAGGAAGCCACGTTCCGATATATAGTAGGAAAATGACTACGTGGGTTGAAGACAACGCCCAAAGGAATACAGTGCGAACTGCTCGTGGGTGGATTTGTTGCGGTGAACAAAAACATTACGGCTAAAGGACCTACCGGGTAGTCGCTGTCGAAGTCCATTTTGAAGTGCAGACACAGTCCAGCATACACGGGGTGATCGTGCGGGAAGAAAAAGTTCCCGTGCCAGTGGAACAAATCCTCGCCTTCATTCAGCGGCTCAGCAGCAACCCCGAGCAATGGTTTTTCAGTCAGTTCCTTGTATTGCCTAGAAAGAAACTTTACAGCCGTCTTGGTTGCCATCGTATAAGCGAAGACAAAGCAGAGACGAAGGTTTAGTTGACTGTTTGATCTAATATGATATGGCGTTGGGAAGTAGGTGTGATGGTGGAAGGCCGACTGAATTTTTTCTTTGATTGGAGTTCAAAGATATCAGTTAATATATTCATCCAGGTTAGAGGTGCAGCAGGTGCAGGAGGAGGTGGTTATGGTTCCTATCCGTATCGTTCCCATACAGTACAGATAGAGATACATGTATCCTATCAAATCGATCCGGATGGGCACGCTGCGCTGCTGCTCTGCTTATGCTTTGGGCAAGCGAAGGGATACATAGTACGAAGAGGTGCTAATTAGCCCCAATATGACCTGAAGGAGCGTCAGCGACTTCAGGTCATATTGGGGCTAATTAGCTCCTCTTCGTGATATATTTGTGACACATCAGTTGAGGTTTAATCCAAGGGAGCATGTGAGAGCCACGTCATGCCACGTCGGCAACATGGCATTTCAATATTGGAAATGGCTCGTTTGCCACGTCACCCTAGCTGTAAATATTGGTTTCCTCCTTCGGGCTTTTTTGCCGGGCGCGTCAGCGCGACCGGCGGATGGAGCCGACGCGTCAGCGTACGGCTCAGATCTGTCTTTCCGGCAGGGCGCGTTAGCGCCCGCTCGGCAGGGCGCGTTAGCGCCCGCTGGATGCAGCCGATGCTTCAGCGTACGGCTTAGATCTTCGCATTTCAAAAAAAACATGACGGCGCGTCAGCTAACGTCACATCCTCCCATCGAATCGCGCTCGATTGTAATTTCAACGGCCAGGATTTAAATTCTGAATTTGAAAAGTTCAAATCCGATCCTTTAACATTGAATCGGGCGGTTTGACCTCACTTTTCATTTTCCCTCGTTTGCGCAGGTTGCTCCGGCTGTGTCACTGTTGACGGTGTTTATCCCTCAGAATTTTTTTGCTCACCGCATTTCTCTCCATCACCATGTCTCTCTCCACGAAGCCTGACTCTGCGCCCATGGGCATTATCGTCCCTGTCGCGACTGCTGGCCCCGTCACCGTGCCCGGCGTGACCGCAGCTTCCGCTTCCCCTCTCCCTGCTCTCGCTTCTGTTGTTCCTTTCAGCCAGCATGCTCCAGTTCCTGCGGAAGAGGATGTGGTCCAGCATGACCAGGCTGTGGACGAAGCTGTTTTGCCCGCTATTCAAGCGGCTATCGAGGCTCTTCAGCACAAACAGGGATGTACACCATCAGCAACTAAGGCAGCTCTGAACAAATGGACCCGTTGGTACAATGGCTTCTGCCGGGGAAAGGCGAACATGACACCCGACAAGCTCCCGAAGGACTTCACGCCGGAAAGGCTTCGAGGTTTGTCCTTAGCCGTTTTCATGCGTGAATTACATATTCTGTATGCATAAAAAAGCAATTTTCAAACGGACAAAAGTCACGGTGCCTGAAATCGACTATCCGGCGCGACGGGGACTTTTACGATTCAGTCGACGGAGCGATTCAGCGATTCCGGGAATTTGCACGTGTTTATGTTTCCTCTTGCATGTCCGCAGGTTTGCTTATCAACTTTTTCCAGGATGATGACTGTCGAGAGTGGCGTGTCTCCACGAAGGGAGAGCGGCTTGGCCAACCGATCAAAAGGACGTCCTTGATGAGTCTATGGAGTGGGCTAATGCGACATTGGAACGATCACAAGCTGCTCGAGTATCATGCGAACGGGGTACGTTTCATTTTAACCTTTTGAAACTTTCTTCACTCTTTTTTCTTTCTTCAACCTCCTCCAATGAACTATTACATGTCGCTCATGCCTTATACCCGACGTTGAATGCCTGTATTCGCGGGTTTCAATATTTTCAAGCCCACTTGCGTGTGTGTTCACTATTTTTTTTTCTTCGAACTGTTCGTATTCAGGCGTCCGATGCTACGTTCCACAAGGACGATTGGAACAACGAACCTTTTTGGTCTTTGGCGTACAACGCCATGTTCACGCGCTTCGAGAAGTGCGTTGCTGACAAGGACCCCCACAAGGCCCCCACCAAAGAGGACCTCAAGAAGATCTACGGTTGCGACTTTCTTCGTCAAGATGACCCTTACGCCTACACCCATCGTCGCGGCTTCGCCGCCATGACCGAGACTTTCAAGCGTGGTGGCAAGGAATTCCGAAGTTTGACCATGGACCACTTTTCCCCCATCTCTGGTGAGTGCCTTTGCTGAAATCGTGTGCCTTTCGTGCCATACTTCACTTGTCATATTTCCCTCGTAACTTTTCATACTTATCTCGTCACATTTAACTTGTTCTCACACTTTACCTTTGCGTTTTTAACATTTTCGTTTTTGGGGTTTTGGGGTTTCTTCACTTACGTTACAGCCACCAGAGACGAGCCTGAGCACTACTTGTTCCATCGCCAAAAGTTGGACATCAAGAACCGTGGGGCGGCTGCGTCGTTGAAGAGGACGTTGCCCGATTTACCAATCTATTGCAACGAGGAGAACCCCGACTATTGCTTCGTCACCCACATGCACGCGGAGCGTGCATTCCGCAAGGAGTGTGGCTTCACGTGCAACGCGCTCTTTTTGAAGATCAAATTTGCGGTGCGCTCTTAACCCTTCTCCCTCACACCGGATATGCAATTTTCATATCAAAATTCCTTTGCATACACTATCATGTCCTTGCCTTAAAGCCCACATGCAAATAGCGAAGACATTTAGGGTTTCCAGCCATTTCCCTTCCAGGTCGATGGCAAAGGTGGGCGCAAGGAGGCCATTGGTTACGAGGACGCCCCCCTCCAAATCGACATTGCCAACCATATTATGCAAACCATCTCCAAGAAGGCCGGCCTCTCGGACATCTACCACAACCACGGCATCCGCTCCATGATGATCTCCGCCTCGTACGAGGCTGGTGTGCCCGAGAACGTCATCATGAACCAGAGCTCCCACTTCAGCACCGACGGCATCCGCGCGTACAAGCGGCAGTCGACCGTCGAGGCCAAGGCCATGGCCTCGTGTATCCACAAGAACCTCGCGGGTGACAAGACCACCATGGAGATCGAGCGCGACAACCACGTTGCGGCTTTGCCCCCTATCCCACCTCCATCACAGCTTGCCGCGAGTACCCCGCCAACATCCCTGATGGACATTCTTCAGCAATTGAAGGACATGCACAACGCCTTCATGTCCACTCTCCAACCTCAACAAGTAAGCCCTTGCACCTGTAATGCCATGAAGGGTTTTTGGTGCTTGCCTTGCCGTGTACGTGCCGATCCTGCCTATGGCATTATCCCGCCTTCATATGATCCAAACCGCTGTCCCGAACCCGATCTCCAATCACGGCCATCCGAGCTGCCACCACCTCCTCCATGTTTGCCCAAGACCATGGCCAATGTCAACCGCATCTTGGACCACCACCCTGTTTGCACATGTTCCATCATGCGCGGCTATTGGTGTCAACGGTGCCGTGTCTTGCATGATCCGAACTACAAATTTGACCCCAAGCAAAACTTCCTTCGCCATGCCCCACCCCATGAAAACTTCATCCCCTACCGTGCACAAGAATCTTTGTCTTCAAAACCCTCTGCCCGCCATCTCCCTCAGAAATTGACCAATTTCTTCTCGGCTCAGGCGAAGCCTAATCTTCCATCAACATCTTCAAGCCCATCCTTCCAGGGCTCCACCTTCACGGGCTGCACCATCAACATCACCAACCCCATCCTTCCTCGGCATGAGACCGCCGCCGCCATCATGGCTGAGTGGGAGGCCGTTAGCAAGACCGACTTTGACCACGCCTTTGACCCCGAGGACATTTGAACCCGGACTTCCGGCTTCGGACACTTTTTGAATTCTGTGTGCTCTTGCACTTTTGAATTCTGTAGCCTTGAGTAGATTTCAAATTCTGTAGCCTTGACCAGATTTGAATTCTGGACTTGATTTGAATTCTGTAGCCTTGACCAAATTTGAATTCTGGTCAAAACCCTATCTGTAATATGTAATTTTTAACTGCCTTTTAGCTCGATATTGGTGCTGTTCAGCCCCAATATTCATGATATTGGTGCTGTTTAGCCCCAATATTTCTTGCCATGTCACTGCCATGTCACTGCCATGTCACTGCCACCCGAGCATTTCTTGCCACCTCACTGCCACATCAGCATTCCACATTTAATACAGCTTAAAACGACTGCCTGCGTGGCAACCGGTCATTGGTCCTCAACTGATGTGTCATAAATATAGTAGTACTAACCTCTGCTCCTTATGATTTCGAACCGGACCAAATTACCTTACTTACCTTACCTTACTTAATCAGCAGCAAAGCGCGAATCCCAACGGGCGACACAGACGAACTTCCGATCTCACGATCGCCAGACGCTAACGATGACAGTGCCACTGCAGTCGCGTACATTTATCGCGACGCCACCCTCGCGTTGTGGCATGGCATGTTGGGATGCAAAAAGCGAAGTATTGTCGCGCACATGATCCTACGGTCAGATGGCCTAGTGGAGATCTCCTTTTGAGATCGATCCGCCTAGTACCTTACTTACTTACTTACTTAATCAGCAGCAGCAAAGCGCGAATCCCAACGGGCGACACAGACGAACTTCCGATCTCACGATCGCCAGACGCTAACGATGACAGTGCCACTGCAGTCGCGTACATTTATCGCGACGCCACCCTCGCGTTATGGCATGGCATGTTGGGAAGCAAAAAGCGAAGCACTGTCGCGCACATGATCCTACGGTCAGATGGCCTAGTGGAGATCTCTTTTTGAGATCGATCCGCCTAGTACTGTATAAACTAAGGGGATGCCACGCCCAGTATAGTACTATATGTAACGCGGCGGCTACAAGACGCACGCGCCCACAGCCGTTCGTGTCACCTCTCATTGCAAAATAATTCAGATGCACCGTTAGATCCCTCTCGAATGCCATTTTCCTCGCTTCTCAGCGTTTTCAGTGTTTTCAGAATCGCTTCCTGGCTTCCATAAAAATAAATCAAAAATCGGTTCTCGGCGTGCATGCTGCCCTTTCCTGCTGTGATATATATACCGTATACTCGAAGTGTGCATATATATCGTTGCAATACCATCCATCAGCACGTTACCATCAACTCTGTCGCATTGAGCATATTCATATTTCGCACTCTAGTTTTCAGATGTCTTGAGCAATGTGCAAGATCTAGGTTACGATCCAAAAAAATCGGTTCTCTACATCTCTAGCACTGACGGGAAAGCTAAAATGTATACAGCTGTATTATATTATAAGCTTACACAGAGACGAAAGCTGAACGAGCCGTGGACTCAGGGTTTCGGATACAATACTAAGGTGAATATTAGAATACAAAGACTCGGTGTTTTAATATTCCTAGCGGTCGGTGATTATGCGGCAAGTGCGCAGTGGAAGCGTGGTGGGCCCATAACCTGATGTGAAAGCTGAGAATATAGTGATATTAAAGCTTGCACTGTAAAATGTCAAAGCAGTGAGGCAGGGTTTCTCGGTTCGGCTAAGTCGGATTAAACTGGGAGATACACAGTTTTAAGCTAGCAGACGGACCGTGACACACGAGCGGAGATAAACAGCAGGCACTGCAAGTGACATCCGAGCAGGCGAGGGGTGACACAGGGCACCACTGACCTCCCCCCTTATGGGGGGTGAGAGTCGGTGTTCCCATGATACAGTGCTAGGATGTCACGGACACGATACGGAAGCAGGGTCAGGCTAGGGGCTAGTCAGAGCCCATAATAACTAAGCCTAAACCCGAAGTCCAGCACACCACCCGTGGGTGTGACCACCTAGCAAAGCAGGTACAGGATATACAGCCACGAGATAATAAACAAACACCTAACATTCACTTCGGTGGAAACCGATCACTTCTAGCTGGGTGCCGGGGTCTTGACCCGGTCATCCCACTACTGGGCTAAAGCTAATCAAGCTGCCAGGACAATTGAAGTAAACTCAGCCACTTTGAGGCTGGTCAGCAGAGCGCTGAGTTCAGCGGTCGGATGCAAAGTAAATAAGAATCCTGAAGTGAATTGCAAGTTGTCTGTCACAGATTGAGCACCACCAGACCCAAGTGGGTAAGGTGGATCCACAGCAGAAGGTAAAGCAACTGAAGAACTGAGACAAGCATAATCCCACGGCGGTTCGAGCATTGAAGAAGAACACAGAAGAATTCCATCATCTGGCGGCCAATCATGGATGCCTGCAACACCAAGTGGTGGAATCGAACCAAAGAGATCCCCAGTAGACCGACGGGCGGTGGCTCCGGGCTCAACCAGGCCCCTGTCACCACCGCCCACGGCAACCAGAGATGCCGTAGCGCTGGCCAGCAGAGAACAGCAAAGCACCGAAGACATCAATGCACATCGGAGAAAGCTAGGCGGAGATCGCGGACGGCACACCGGAGCCAGACTGCCTACTGTCGATGCTCCCCCGTCAGCAAGGTCAGAGTCAGAGCCATGCCCAAGAGTGCCGAAGGAGCCAAAAGCCACCCGCTGCCCGCCGTCAGAGTCATTGTCAGAGCCTTGGTCATTGTCAGAGACCTCAGAGCCAATGTCAGAAGCCTCAATCCTCATGCCAGCAAACAGTGGAGCCGGTGCGGAGTCGCCAAGCTGGAGTGACGGGACAGAGCCAGGCAAGCCGAGAGAGCCAGGGACAACCACTGGCGGGTCATGAGCCGCAGGCACACCACCAGCCACGAGTGCAGAGGGATGCCGAACCGCAGGCGGTGGCGGAATCGAGCCCCGTGCATCCGAGTGGAATGTGGCCAAACCAAACTGAGCCATGCCGTCATCGTCAGCCGCCGCATCCTGAGCGGAAGCCGCTGCATCCTGAAAGTGCCGCAGAGATGTGGGCTCAGCCGTCACAAAAGAACATGCTGACAGCTCGCACACCTCTGGGCGACCCTCCATCGTGCAGAGCGACTCGAAGGCATGCTCATCCCCAGCGTCATAGAAACGCTGGAAACGAACAGCCAAGCAGTCAGTCTCATAGTCCTCAACTGCACCACAGTAGTGAGCAGACGGAGGACCGCCGTTGGGGCATTCAGCATGCCAGTGCTTCAAACCACTTTGTGCACACTCCGCATTTCTGCAGTGAGGCACGAAGGCACCGCTCTTCTTGTCAAACGAGACAGGAGGAGCGGTGCCAAGTGGCTTAACACCAGCACGATGATGCTTAGCAGCAGAGCGGGTAAGGTGCTTGCCCGCAGGCGGTGCCCCTTCCCGCTTCTGCCGCTTTAGGTCACGAATGTCCTGCTGCATGCGCTCCAGCTGCTTCTGCAGACTGGACAACGCCGCAGCCAGGTCAGACGCGCCATCGCCGAATGACAGAGCCGAAATAGGGGTGCCGGAGACCTTCAGGCCGTGGCGGAACTGCTCCCGCACACGAGCCTGAATAGTCAGAAGAGACACGCCCTGCCGCTGGTCAGCCCGAGCCAAGGAATTAGCCAAGTCACGGTACAGAGCCGCATTGCCGAGAGCCTTGAGAAACTGCCGCTTCACCGCGTCCTCTGGCAAGTTGTGGGAACGCTGAACGTCCCGCAACAGGCCATTGAACTCACGGATGTCGCGGTCAGGGTCTTCGCTGCTGGGGATGCGAACCGCCAGCAGCGACTCAAAAGAGTCAAAGGGTTCTGAGCGTTCCTGGAGCATGCGCACCACCTCAAGGGCAGCGCGCTTGCCATCTCCAGGAACGTCAGACCCAGAGGCCTCAAGCCAGTCACGAGCAGGCGAGCCAGGTCGAGCCAGAAACGTCAGAGCCGAAAGCAGCAATTCGTTGCCCTCATGTCTAGCCGCAACAGTCATGTCAGTCAGGTCAAAGAGGGGAGCAAGTGCCTGCGACTGCAGAAGAAACTGTGCTCTAAGCTCATGCATGATCTGTGAAAAAATGTCGACTGCGTCGGACTCCGTACCAGCGAAGCGGTCCGATTTGTCTCCGAGAATTTTCGTGGCAACGATTTTTGCAACCTTCCTGTCAAAATTGTCGCGAGCAAGCTGCTGACATTTGTCGAGAACTGGCAGCTGCGGGGTGTGTGGTGTCGCAGTGTGCTGCGCACCCACATCATCGACAATCGTTTCTAATCTACGGACGCGTGACCGCGTCATTCTATTTGCTGCGGTAACCATGATAGAGAGACAGGGGAAAGGTCGAGCTAAGCAGGGTGGTGGTGTAAAAATTGTCACAGCGGCCAGATACTCTGTAGAAGCCTCAGCAGAACAGCTTGAAAATTACAGGTCGTAAGCGGAAGATTGAGAGCGGCCAAAATTCACAACGTGTGGAGCGTCCTCGCCAGGGCCAGTGGCGCACGATGCAGATCAACTCTCGCTGCGACGATACTGCCGTAAAATAAAAACAATCCGTCACAAACTGATCTCCTGCGCAGCGAAGGCGAGCACAACGCGTGCCGCCATTACTGCCATGTCAAAAGGCCATACAGTACCGCGAGAAGGATACACCACCGCCCAAGTGGGCGCTCAACCCCTCCTAGTACGTCCTACTTAGCCGAACATGGCAACAGCAAGGCGCTGTGCCATCATCAGAATCACCGGAAAGCCGGTGCGGGCCATAACCTGCGAGGAAGACAGATCCGCTGTCCGGCTAAGCTCGCTAAGCATCAAACTGATAATCACATAAACAGTGTCTGGCCGAGGCTTTATGCTCTCGGAAACCCAGACAGTGAAGCAAGACTGTACTACTGTACTGTACTACTGTACTGTACAGTGCTAGGATGTCACGGACACGATACGGAAGCAGGGTCAGGCTAGGGGCTAGTCAGAGCCCATAATAACTAAGCCTAAACCCGAAGTCCAGCAAGTGTTGCTGAAATCTGTATAGGCAGCCCTGACCGGGAGTCCCGGTGCAGGCCCCTATGACAGATTCCTAGGTAGCCAACACTGGACCTGTGACTGATCCGTAAGCCCGTGCTGTGACACATCAAAGTGTCACAGGTAGCTAGGACACGTTCACATTAGTGCCTTGTCACCCATGCTTCCATGCTTTGTGGAATGCTTCCTGCCTTAGCAGACTCTCATGTATGAGGGGAACAGACTCCAGTAGATCGTTCCGAAGGCGTTGCCTTACTCATCGACGTAAATGTTATATATATATATATGCTAGGACCGAGACCGTTCCGACTCCGTGACCGTTCCGGGTATATCTAGCTTAGGGTTTATTTCTTATACGAGTTTATCTATATTGGTTCCAGGACTGTCTGATATCCGTGAACCGGGATCGATTCCAGTAGGTCGTGGACCCATTCCACGCTATATTCCACAGCTAGTTTGGCCATGATTGGCTAAAGCAGCCGCTTGGAGAGGTGGTGCGCGACGGCGCGTTTGGGGACTCACGGGAATTTTGAGATGAGCTGTTTGCGGTGAGCGTCTTTGAGCCGCAGCTATGGGGGTTCGACCTGGACCGGGCCTAGTCGACGCAATGTTCATTTGCGGTATTACGCTTGCCCTGATCCCGCTTGCTACCGGTTTTTGGGCTGGTGGCTCGAGCACCTTCGACCTCGACGACGTCTTCCAGTGCCCCTCGCTCGCATGGCTCTTCCGCTCCTTCCGTAACTGTGGCGTCGCATCTTCCCCACGACATTACCCGAACGCGCCCCAGCGTACCACCTCCCATCAGGCTTTCAGAGTTATGGGTGCTGGAATCTGTATAGGCAGCCCTGACTGGGAGTCCCGGTGCAGGCCCCTATGACAGACCCCTAGGACCAACACTGGATTGTTGACCGATCTATAGGTTCGTGCTGTGACACACGTTGTGTCACAGGTAGGCTAGTTTCCGAGACCGTTGCGAGACCGTTCCGGGTATATCTAGCTTAGGGTTTATTTATCTTATGAGAGAGTTTATCCATACAGTTCGGGACCCTCTGATATCTAGTGAACTAGGATATTCCGGTAGGTCGTGGCCCCATCCACGCTTTATTCCACTTGCTAGTTTGGCCATGATTGGCTAAACGGCCGCTCGGAGAGGTGGTGCGCGTTTGCGCGTTTGGGTATCAGCGAGAGTTATGAGATGAGCAGCTTGCGGTGAGCGACTTTGAGCCGCGGCTATGGGGTACCGGCTTGGATCGGGTTTCGTCGTCGCAATGTTCATTCGCGGTTTTCTGCACGCTCTGATCCCGCTTGCTACCGAGTTTTGGGCTGGTGACCTTGGCACCTTTGACTTCGACGACATCTTCCTTTGCCCCTCGCTCGCATGGCTCGACCGTTCCGTCCGTATCTGCGACGTCGCATTTTCTCCGCGACCCTACCCAAACGTGCTGCAGCGTGCCGCCTCCCCTCAGGCTTATCGGAAGATGGGTGTGACAACACGAAGCAAGAAGTCCCTTACTAGGGACAGCGACATTGACGCCTCTCTGAGGCTCATCGACGGGGTACGAACACGCCAACGGCGGCTACGCCTTCCGTTCCTACCCCCAACCCTGCATCGAACGAAGACGCGGACGTGGCCGTCAGACGTTACTTGCAGGAGCAATCCAAGTTGGTGGACGAGATCTACAAAGCGCGTCTCCACCGGGCTTGGGCCAAGAGTATCCGTGAGGATATTCTTGGTGACAAGAAACATCATTTTCGCGGTACGGACGACGCTGGCCTTCTGCCCGACCTGGTGGTGCAACTGCGTACAGAGTTTCAGTCGGCTGGGCTGGAGCTGTGTGCCTTTGACCTCGACGACCCTCTGGCTCCGGTGGTCGGCCGGGTGAATGGCCTTTTGTACGACGTTCTGGCTCTCGTGGTGGAGAAGCACAGCAACGCCTACGTCTGGCTCACTGGTACGGATTCTTCGACTGACCGAGATGGACGGCGAGCTCTCATCGACGTTATCAAGGGCTGTGTACCGGTGGCACTACGGGAGTCCCAACAGGAGGAGCACGCCGCGTTGCGTTATCCCGCAAACGTTGACCCGCAGCCGATCTTGGCTAAGGAGCAACGTTTGGTGCGGGATAACCGAGCTTCCGACTGGACACCGACCGAGGCCACGAGGAAGTTATCCCTCTACACCCGAGTGGACCCCGTGTTCTACGCTGCGGTGAAGGTCCGCTATCCCATGGCCGCTGACTTGACCCATGTGTCACTAGTTTCGCTCCGTTCCATGGTTGTGGAAATTTACCAGGCTTGGGCACAGACGAGCGGGGGGAAGGCGGCTTCTGGCGCGGACGGCATCTCCGCGCACCTGTCTAGCAGCGAGTACGACGCACTGCTGCAGAAGATCACGGAGCTCAAGGAGCTCGTGCAGCGGCAACACGGTGAGGCCGCTCCGGTTGTGCGGCAACAGCGGGAGCGGGTGCAGCAGCGGCAGCAGCAGCAGCGGGGTCAGCAGCCGCGAGGATTCCGTGTGCGGACCCACAAAGCCCCACCGGTGGGATTCGACCGCGACGATCAACGGGCGAAGCCGTTCTGCGGTAGGTGCAAGAAGGCGGGCAAAGGTGAGAGCTATCACTTTTACCGCGACTGCCCGTTGGGCGGGCGCCAACACCCGCCCACCTCTGCTGCAGCGTTCTGTGTTCCCATCGACGAGGAGGACGAGGAGGGGGTGCACGCGCTCGCTATGTGCGCGTTGTTCCAGCAGGCAGCGGATGATGGAGCGGATTCCTTCGCACGTGCGGCCGCCGTGTACGGGCCGCCCGCGGTGCTTTGTGCGGGAGCGGTAGGCGGCATCGACGTGTCCGCCTACGGCTTCACCGTGGAGCAGCAGCCGGCTTCCGAGGGGGATGACATTCTCCGCCGGCTCGACGATCTTGCCGCGGAGGTTCACTCCGCGGCCAACCCGCAGGTACATTACACTCACGCATCTTTCCCGCCTACTGCCGGCATCGGGCAGGAGGCTTCGGCTCTGGTGTGCGGACCCGCCGCAGCGGTGGCCACACCGGAGGAGCAGGTTCCGGCAGGTGGTGCGGCGGCATCGGCATCCGCCGTGCCGGCCCCTGCTATGCCTGTCTCGCAGGGAAAGGATGTGAAGCCCGCGCCACTTCAATCGGCGCGGGTGACCACCACAACGGACGCGGACGGTGAGTTCGCTGGGTTCGTTCAGACCGTGAACCACGCCGCCATCGGACAGGTTGATCTCACGGGTTACGACAGGACGATTACGAGGACCTCGCCGACGGCAGCTTCGTCGTGAAGCCGCGGACTTCGACAATCTCGGCAAATCACTCGTCGACGCCCGCAGCCCGAGCACCTCACTCTGGTGGTGCTCTGGGGGATTGGCATGACGGTGCTCCCCGCAGCCACGGCTGTGGAAAGCCTCCGTGGGGCTTCCCCGCCCACGCGGGCTTATGGGGGATGCCGTTTCTACTTTCCTTCATTCTCTTGATTTCTGTCATGGGAGTGGGAGCTGCCACCTATACGGTGGCCAATGACATCGACCCTGTGCAGGTATCGGGTCGGGCTGCGCCGCAGCCTGTGCTGTGCAGGGGAGAGGAGGCACCGCTTGTTCCGGTGCCGTGTGCTATTCCACCTCGTCTCCACCGGCGGGAACGGAGGCGGCAGGGCCTCTATATGGCTCCGGTGCCATGGCATCCCGGGCCGCCACCGCCTGCCATGTTATTTGAGGACGGTCCTCCGTTGTCGCCGGCATCGTCTTCGGATGACGAGGCCCCACCTTCGGGCAGCACTTGGCAGCACCCCGGTGCGGTGCAGTCTCCCGTGATCGACGATTCAGCAACACCGGCTCCGTCAAATTCTCTGGCGAATGATTTTTCAGTGATCGACACCTTACACTTTGGCCGCCCTGTATTGCTCCGCCGTGCTACTGCGGGCTACTACGGTGATCGGTGTGGTGAAGGTGTTCCTCTGACCTTTGACCCCGAGTATTTATGTTACTGGTTCTGGCAGTACACCACTTTCTGGTGGTGTACTGAGATGTACTTTGACCTCAACACGGTCTTCAATCTGATTTTACTTTGACACCTTTATATTCTTCAATCTGACTTGCTGGTGCAGACTTTTTCAGTAGTTTAGCAGGACACTCAATTGCCTGTATGCTTTTGCTCTTGTACTAGCTAGAGGTTTCCAATTTGTGTATCAGAATGGCGCAGTTGGATTAGCAGTTAGGACTTGTCAACCTGGCTTCTGCCCTAGAGGTTTAACATTCTGACTCTCCTAGCCAGTCACCACCCACAGTGCTGGGGTGGTGTGCTGGAATCTGTATAGGCAGCCCTGACAGGCAGGCCCCTATGACAGACCCCTAGGACCAACACTGGACTGCTGACTGATCTATAGGTTCGTGCTGTGACACACGCTGTGTCACAGGTAGGCTAGTTTCCGAGACCGTTGCGAGACCGTTCCGGGTATATCTAGCTTAGGGTTTATTTATCTTATGAGAGAGTTTATCCATACAGTTCGGGACCCTCTGATATCTAGTGAACTAGGATATTCCGGTAATGGGTGTTACCACCAGAGCAAAGAAGTCCCTCACGAGGGAGAACGACATTGATGCCTCGCTGAGGCTTATCGACGGGGTTCGGAACAGCCCGACGGTGCGGACACCGACTGTTCCGACCCCCAACCCTGCTTCGAACGAGGACGCCGACGTGGCCATTAGTAGGCGTTACTTGCAGGAGCAGGCGAAGCTGACCGACGAGATCTACAAGGCACGTCTTCATCGTGCCTCCACCCCCCCATTGCGCTTGTTCATGGATAGATAGGTCAGGCACAGCCGCACCCTCACTTACCCTGCACATGTCGCGAGTCATTTCAGATAAGCGATGTGATGAGCTTCGCTGCTATCATCAGTGCGTTTGAGCCTCGTTCTAAAATAATGAGCAGGGGAGACTGAACGTGTACTCACCCAAGTACTTCACCACGCAATAGTACGGGCGGCCTATGTCGTGAGGCGGTTGGATGAGGGCTGCCCTGCTTTGGATCTCATCAACAATCGCTTTCGGCAGAACCAGCAAAGGGTGCGTGTTGTTGCTCAGCTTGCCAAACAAGATCTGGAGGCACCTCTTTACATTCCCGTAGAACACACAATGTGCGAATACCCTCAGGATGGGCGTTGTGCGCTATAGCGCCTCCGTTACCACGTGGAGGGCATTGGCGACCCATATACCAAGAGGTTATGGGTTCGCCTTCGCCACATCGTCAGCAAGGAGGACGAGGGCCCTTAGCTGCAGCTTGCGGTGTTCCGCACCCTTGCGGGTAAACACTGTAAGCTGCACCCCGACTACTCCGACCGCGACATGGTGGAGGATCTCCACGTCGTGCTTCGTGCGTCGGCGGCCGTTTCCCCTCACGTCAACCCCCTTTATCTGGTGGTGCTGAGGGATCTCAACGCTGGTCGCCGCTTCACCTACGCCGCTCTTGCGCTCTATATCGCCACCGACTACCGCGACGAGAAGCCCCTGGCTTGCCCTTTTGTCCTCACCGCCTCCTTCAGACTGAGTCTGGTGGTGGTGGGCCTGCAAAGAACCCTGCAGCTTTGGCGATGGCCTTCCGCCGCGAGTTGGTCAAGCCGATGGGGGAATAATGGAAGCCGCTGCGGAGCACCCGTTACTTGACGTGGGAGGGCACCGGTGTGCCATGCGCCAACTGCTTTCGGCTCTTCGCCGTCACAGACGCGGCCACCTCAAGAGCGACGGTATCTGCTCTTACTCACTGCTGCTGTGCCTCGTTTGCCCCTGGAAAGGCCCCGCCTATCGCCAAGCCTCCCCCTTCCAACCTTCCTCATTTATCTGCTTGGCCTCCGTCGGCAGCATCGGCGGCACATTCTCTGCAGCTGGAGCCCCCACCGCAGCCTCCACCGCAGGGTGCGTGGAGCGCCGCCCCCACAGGGTTCCCCTACGGCGGCATCCATGATTAGTGTGCGCGCTCCATGGATCCCGTCGCCTTTCATCGATCACGGTACACCTCCTGCTCTCCCGCTTGGTGGTGCCGTCGATGCGATGGGATAGCCCGCGGCTCTCACCCTCTCTGAATTCGACGACGAGGACAGATGATGGCGACTAGCCCGCCTTCATATCTAGACCCATCTACATCCCGCCTACGGCCGCCAATAGTGCCGCAACTTCCAATGACGCGATGTGCACCGCCGTCTGGTGGTGCACCCTAGATTGTCGATCACACTAGCCCGCCTAGCACTTGCATCTTGTTCTCGGCCAACGCCCATGCAGTTACCCGCCACTAGTTGGACTGCAAAAGGTCCCTTTGGGCCTAGTAACAATTTGTATTGCTAGGGTTTAGGCTTTTGTGTGTGTGTGTGCGCGCGCTTCTAGGATCTCCTGGCACCTCACCTCTTCAGGATGAGATGGTGTCATGGAGGCAGAGATCCCCCCCCCCTCCCCCTTCAGGTCGGCCCGGCAGTCTACCCCTGTGTCACCCCTCGTTCTATGGTGCCAGGTCTTGCTTCCGATCTCGATAATAAACACCCGTAAGCCGTTTATCGTCGCATCTTATATATGTGAGCTTCCGCCCGTGCCACCGTCCGGCTTCAGTTCTTGTTCTGAGTGACACAAACACACACACACACACACACACATCGCATCACACACGCATCACATCACACACTCTCTCGATATATTTCTCTCCATCCATTAGGGATCACGCACGCTCAAGCAGCCGGCAAAGCAAACTTCAGCTGCCTCACCCAAGTAGTGATGAACGCGTTTCCCAAAATGTCGTGAAACACGCCCAACGCAATAACACAGCATTGAACATTATTTCCACAGATCTAAGGAAGGCATTTATGACCTCATTAAAGTTCATGGGGTTCGATGATGATGGAGTTATGCAATTAATACACAATCTCAAATCCGGCTTCCAGTGCACTGTTAGGTCCCCTGTCGGCAACACTGATTTCTTCCTTATTGAGCAAGGTTGTAAACAAGGGTACGCCACATATTGGTTCCTGACGATTGGCATCACCGTGGTTCCTGTCGTTTTCCCCGACGCTTGCGGCCGACACGCTATCTCTAGTGCCGTGCTTCCATGCTTTGTGGAATGCAAAACCACTTTAGCAGACAGTTATGTACGTGGGGATCAGACTCTTCTTGCTCGTTCCGCGGGCTTTGCCTTACCCATCGACGTAAATGTTTTATCATTATTATTGTCACCGTGGTTCGCGCAGCCCGATGTAATTTAAGTGTCACTTATTTATTTCCGCCCGTCCCTCCACTGCCCTTTGTAGCTCCCCTAGCCTTCCTTCCCGTTTGTCCCGGAATTACTCTTTTGCTTCATTGGCCTTGTTATTGCCCCCAGCGATCCGTATTTATATGTGGTCAGCTCCATGACCTCCGCCTCATCAATGTGCATCAGGACTGACCTCCAGTGCCCGCCCCATAGTATGTGAATTTATGCATGGCCTGTCGAGCTAAGCTGTTCATGGAGTCGTCTTAATTTGCATGCAGGTGTTGTAGTATGTCCTGTATTTGCGAGGTCCCTAGCTAGTGTGTTCGGATCAATCGCCTATATAGCCATGTCGACTTGGGGCATGATCAACCTTCCAGTGTCCTTGCAAATTCCCTCTGTGGTCAAATCAAATTGAGATCCCTTTCTTCCGTTGTTGTCCCTCCACCTGTCAGAGCATTGCCCCCACGCGTGGTTCCCTACTTTGTTTGACTGTCCCATTGGTCTCCCCTCTTGATTTCGGATTGTTTCTTGCTTCCTCAATTAGAGTTCTTTCGATATGCAAGCTAGTTGCGAGCTACGGTTTTTCACAATAAGAGTTCACGCACCCATTTGATCACCCATGCTTCACAAACATTCCATGCTTTCATGATTTGAGCATGGATTCACATATGTTGGTATTCGCAGAACCAAAGCAAAGTGAAATCAAGCACACGGCCACGGTTTAAATCTTCCAAGATCTACACTCTAAACTCAGCTCTTCGAAAAAGAACTTGGGCCATTTGCATCATATCTTATCCGTCAAAGAATTCGTCTACTTCTTCATATCTGACCAATCTCCACGTTCTAGCTGATCCCAGCGGTTCACGTCGGGCATGATGCTTTCGTCACTTATGCCGCTCATCATGTCCGCCAACGTGCGCACTTCCTTGTTGACAACCGTCTGCGCACCGCAAGTTCGAATCCCCACATGCGTCCCAGCGAGTGGAAACAAATCTAAGGTGTTGGGTTTGAATCGAGTTTAATTTGTGGAGCAGTCGAAACGACCTTTATCATCACTCACTTCTCCATCAGTCAACGATACACATGTGCACCTTGCATGGCTAATATATCTGGCTTCGAATAAAGCTGGCACTCGCCAGATGCGTTCACCGCGCCTCTTCCAACATCACGACAAGTGCGCTCTACTGAGTTTTGCAGTAAATTTCTAAAGCCGCTAAAGCCATCTTGAAACAATTGTGAAAACGAGCGCCTGTCCCACTGAGAAACCGAGGGTCTCAAGAGTAAATACCTGACTGTGCCTGCTCCATGGATGGTTACAGTTGCATACCTGAAAAGCACATGCCGTAAGGTGAGGTGTCTTGACTGCATCAGGAAGTTGGCGCGGGCTTACTTCGTGTCGGCCGCACCGACTTGTCTTGCGACAACTTGCAATCGGCAAGTTGATGCGGCCCAAACATCTTAGGACATAATCATGTACAACGTGAACGATCAACCCAAAAGACAGGACAAAAACTTGATACTCCAAGGTTGAAAACCGTGCTTGTGACAAGGCATACACAACTTGATGCTTTAAGAGGAAACCTCGACGAGTCCAGGAGCGTACCCACGGGCTGTCGAACTTGCTGCAGTCGCATTTGGGCTTGGAGCATGCATGGGTGACCGGGTCGTGCTCGATGTGCTTGTGCTGTATGTGCAAACCCGGAACAAAGCTCTCACGAGAAATGCTAACACCATGCATTAGTGCTATGCGATGGTGCATAAATAACAAGATGTACGCGCATATGTGATAACAAGATGTACGTGCACTGGGTATGTTTGTGTGGTTACGCAAGTGCGGCATCTCTGTGTGCTGGCGACTAAGCTTGGGGTGCTGGGCATCCGCATTGTCATTATCGCCTTCATTGGTGCCAAGAAGTGTCTTGGCCGTCTTCACGAATACACACTCGGTGCGCAGGCGACTGCGCCAATTCTACGGTTGAAATCATCTTCATGTCAGGCGTTGGCATTCACATCAAGACTGAGTTTGTGGCTGGGCTCCTCCTCCTCCTTCTCACAGATGAAGGACGCCATCTGTGGCCACCAAGAGAATAGATTGACTACTGGTGGAGATTGTGGTGCTTCCGAGTTCGATGCTGGTCTGGCTCAGGACGGACGGCTGCAGGAGGAGCAGAAGCGAAGGGAGCTGCAGAATGAGGTGGAGTGTGCCAGCTGGCATCTCACAGTGCGCTTGGCGGCGGACTGCGTTCTCAAGGACAAGGAGAGGCGTGAGGCATTCCTCAAGAGGCGAGCGGCGCAGCGTCAGCACATCATGACGCGTGTGGCGGACTACGCGAAGCGTGAGGCATTCCTCAAGAGGCAAGCGGCGCAGCGTCAGCACATCATGACGCGTGTGGCGGACTATGCGAAGCGTGAGGCATTCCTCAAGAGGCGAGCGGCGCAGCGTCAGCACATCATGACGCGTGTGGCGGACTATGCGGCGTGGCATTCCTCAAGAGCGAGCGGCGCAGCGTCAGCACATCATGACGCGTGTGGCGGTTTATGCGACGTGAGGCATTCCTCAAGAGGCGAGCGGCGCAGCGTCAGCATCCCATGGCAGCGTGTGGCGGACTATGCGAGGCGTGAGGCATTCCTCAAGGCGGCGGCGCAGCGTCTTTGTCATGACGCGTGGCGGATACGCGGCGTGAGGCGACCTCAAGAAGGCAAGCGGCGCAGCGTCAGCACATCATGACGCGTGTGGCGGACTCACGCGGCGTGAGGCATTCCTCAGAGGCAGCGGCGCAGCGTCAGCACATCATGACGCGTGTGGCGGACTACGCGAAGCGTGAGGCATTCCTCAAGAGGCAAGCGGCGCAGCGTCAGCACATCATGACGCGTGTGGCGGACTATGCGAAGCGTGAGGCATTCCTCAAGAGGCGAGCGGCGCAGCGTCAGCACATCATGACGCGTGTGGCGGACTACGCGAAGCGTGAGGCATTCCTCAAGAGGCGCAGCGGCGCAGCAGCACACTGGCGACGCGTGTGGCGGACTATGCGAAGCGTGAGGCATTCCTCAAGAGGCGAGCGCGCAGCCAGCACACATGACGGGTGTGGCGGACTATGCGAAGCGTGAGGCATTCCTCAAGAGGCGAGCGGCGCAGCGTCAGCACATCATGACGCGTGTGGAGGACTATGCGAAGCGTGAGGCATTCCTCAAGAGGCGAGCGGCGCAGCCTCTTCCTCTTCCTCAAGATTATCCTCAAATAACACTCCCCGCTATGCTCTGAGGAGGTGGTGCTATCTGCCAGGGGGTCTGGCGCAAGTAAACCACCAGTGTCGGTGCTGCGGTACTTCTATCGTTGGAGGGGGGCTGCTCCGGCAAGGCAAAGATGTGCGGAGCGCCGGGCCTAACGGGTGAGGCTGCGTGGATACTCGGTGGACATGCATCCTGTTGAGAAGGTGGTGCAGGTGTATGATCCCTTTGTGTATGTGAACACTCGGGACGTTCCGTCCCGGCAGTGGCTTTGGGCCGCGGCAGCGGGAGGCCGGCGGTGTGCGGCATCCTGGGCATGCTTATGCTATATCCCCGAGGCAGTCCTGGTATTCTGAGCCTAAGCAGTTCACGCATACCACGCTTAAGCCTGGCACGTGTGCCGTTCTGGGGGTAGCTCTGCGGTGCTATGCCTGCTCGCTGCCCTGGCGCGGGGTGATGCTGGGACCTCTGGAAGGATGCTTCCAGATGGGGCCACCGAGCGTCGCACTGATCGAGCGGCTCCGAGTGCACCGGCTGCTGTGGAGTGGATCGAGGACGTAGCACGGAACGTGTATCGTGCACCACACCAAAGCGATATAAAGCTTGGGCCGGCGGGCGACTGCAGTGACTTTTAGACGTGCACGATGAGAGCACTAGCACCTTCCAGCCACTGGTGCAGCGTGCTCGTGAGGAGCCCTTCCTGCTGGAGAAGACTATCCCTAGCCGGCACTTGCCATTGCTCGAGGACGGTTTGTGAGAGGGGCACCGCGACCGGCCTTGGGAAGTGGAAGAGCTTCTGCGAGAGATGGATACCGTTCCCAGGGGCACAGTGTTTCACTTCGGCAAATACACAGACATGTCGGTGGGCGACACTACTCGGCACATGTTGAGCCTTCTGCGCACCGCTCGTGGTACGATGTGGCAGTGTGAGGAGCCAGAGCCGGCATTGCAGCAGATGCTTACGCTCGGATGGATGTTGGAATCTGCACTCTCTGCAATTCATTTGGGTGCAAAGATCGCCGCCTTGCCTCCCTCATCACACGCTTCGCCTCTCCCACACAAAAGCCGCGGACCGCGGAGTGGAGGCCGGAGACCGCGCAGATTGCGGGGTGGAGGAGGGGAGGTGGTGCAAAGGTGGTCCTGGGGATCTGGCATCCACAGGGGGTAGGTGCGGGCTTAAAGAATGGTGGTGGGGCAAAGAGATGCATGAGATGTTTGGGGTCGCATTTGGAACGGGCACTGAGCTCCTGGAGGACGGCAGGCGTGGTGGGCAGCATCATTGGGTCAGAGAGGTGCTCGGCCAGGTGGGCATGCTTCCTTAGGAGGCCCATGGCCCTCCTGGGAGGGACGGGGGATGGCTTGCCACTGCTTGTGAGGAAATGCTTGGAGGGCATGTAGGTCGATTCACACTGCCGGGAATGGTGATCAGTTGTGACGCGGTGGGGATGGGTTTTGGTTGGATCAGGGGAGTAGCACGGGAAGTCGATGATCTCGGCGATTGGAGGTTGGCGTGTGCGGAAAGAGAGCTCGAGGTTGCCGCATAGCCAGCGCGGGGCAAAGGGTGGTTGGCGGAGGTGGGGAAGCTTTTGAAGGGGGTGGTGAAAGGCGATGCCTTTAGTGCAAAGTGGGACGAGGTGGTCTTGGAAGTAGTCGGCCATGCTAACGCGCATTGGGAGGACGGAGTCAGGGTTGGCCATCACGGCAATCTGCATTTCAGGGGCGGTGCAGCGATTGTGGATAGAGATCGGGATTACAGTTGCGCTCATCGACAGATGGAATCTACCCGACCCGGGGGATGGTTTGTGCTCACTTACACGGGCGGCATCGGAAATATCCATCGGAAGTACGATTTAGGAGAAGGGGAAAGTGCCGAGGGAGAGACTGGCGGGAAGGGAAGGGTACGGGTGAGTGCGGGAGAAAAGGAAGAGCACAAAAGGGCGCTACCGCGCACGAGATAGCTGGGAACAGACATGCGACTCAGGTTGACGGTCATTGGCGCCAATCTGCCGCCCTTCATTGTTAATGAACCGATGACCAAGGAGAGAACGACAGCCTCATCCCGACACCACGCCCACCAAATGGCATGAGCCTGCCGACAAAATCCGGTCACACTAAACCGAACGAGGTCTGCGGACAAAAGCCAGCCCATCATCATCCCAGTGGATGCGAGAAGCATTCAGGAACTTTTCAGTTGCACTCAATGACAGATGAAATCTACCTAACGGGGGGGGTGTTTTCTGCCTAGCTCACATGGGCCGCACGGGGAACTTTCAATCGGAAGCATCATTTGGGTAAGGGGGAGAGAGCCAGGGGAGCGACTGGTGAGAGGGGAGGGGGTGAGTGCGGGGAGAAGGGGAGGGAGCAAAGGAGAGGTACCACACGCACACAATACCTGGATACAGGCTCGTGACGCTGTTCGTTCGTCGGGGCCTCTCTGCCACCACTCCTTGTTTAACATCTATTGTCAGTTCAACAATAGGTTACCTGAGTTTACCAGTGTGGCACTCGCATAACAGGCCAATAAGCCGGACCGTACACCTGTACCTGATACCTTGGGTGTGGACTCGACTGTGCTCTTAGGGGAAGGGCTCAGGAACAGTGGTTTCTTGGGTTACGGGTCTGAAGAGGCACATGCTCCGATCCCAGGTTGGGTGTCCGTCGACTACAGTCAGCAGCACACGCAGCCCTCAGACAAGTGCATAGGGGGAGAGAATGAGAGAGAGAGAGCAGTTGGGCCAGGTAGGGCTGCCTGTGACTCATCTCACCATCATCCCACCGGATGTGAGAAGCATTCTGGAACAAGGTGGCTGGTGGAAGCCCTGTCCCTTCAGAGTGCTGGCCGGTGGAAGCCTTGTCCCTTCAGAGTGCTGGCCGGTGGAAGCCCTGTCCCTGCCCCCTCCTTCAGAGTGCTGAAGCCCTGGCCCCTTCGGAGTGCTGGCCGGAAGAGCCTGGCCGAGTGCTGGCCGGTGGAAGCCCTGTCCCTTCAGAGTGCTGGTCAGGAAGCCCTGTCCCTTCGGAGTGCTGGCTGGTGAAGCCCTCTCCCCTTCAGAGTGCTGGGCCGGTGGAAGCCCTGTCCCTTCAGAGTGCTGGCCGGTGGAGGCCCTGGCCCTTCAGAGTGCTGGCCGGTGGAAGCCTTGTCCCTTCAGAGTGCTGGGGTGCCCCTGGCACTTCAGAGTTCTGGCCGGTGGAAGCCTTGTCCCTTCAAAGTGCTGGCAGGTGGATGCCTGTCCTTCAGAGTGCTGGCCCCTGGAGTGCTGGCCAGGAAGCCCTGTCCCTTCAGAGTGCTGGCCGGTGTGAAGCCCCGTCCCTTCAGAGTGCTGGCCGGTGGAAGCCCTGTCCCTTCAGAGTGCTGGCTGGTGGAAGCCCTGTCCCTTCAGAGTGCTGGGGCCGGGAGTGCCCAGCAGAGAGAGTCACACATCTGTATACGGGTTCTACTGAGTACAGCGCGCATCATGAGTGAGTGTCCCCATCTGTTGGGCACACACTCATGACGCGTTCTACTGCGCCCTGGAACCGGGGCCAAGCGGGTCAGGGCGTGCTCCTGAGGGGTGGTGGGCACAGCTCTTCGACTCTTAACCACCGTCAGAAGCGGGGTAAGCGAGAGGCTATAGCAGTGACCACTTTTCTACGGCACCGGAGGGATCACAACCCCCATTGGCTCAGGTCTTTAAACCGCTCCAATCCGCTCTAGATTCCCGAAGCCAAGGATGGGGGCCTACTCTTAGGGAGAAGGTGGGTAACAGGGCGGGGCTGTGCCAAGATACCACCGACACATGCACCTCTAAACAACTGCAAAGCAGCGTGGATGCATGGATGTAAAATCTAGACACACGCACAAAAATCCTTTGATCCCCGGTGTGGGTACATAGTGCATTTGATTTCCTGCGGCTACATAGTACCGAAGCCATCGGTCCAAGGATAAGCCACACACACCCTTTGAAGCCATGCACACGCGTGCATACACTTGTGTTGCCGATCGTTTGTGGCTATGTGGTGTCAAAGGCATCGGTCGAAGGACAAGGCACACACATATGCATGTGTAGCCGTCAATGCGACACGACGTGTAAATAATGTACTCAGTTCGCAATGAAAAGTCAAACCCATCTGAAGCACGTTTGAAAAGCCATCCCTATAGATTCATTTTGATATGGCGTGAAGAAGGAGAGGACGCCGTCGGAGATGTGAGCGACTGTGGTGGCACACAGCTGCAAGAATGCTAAAAAATGGGACTTCGCATCTGACCTAAGTGGTCCTGTTGTCGCACGGCCGTCAGGTCGTCAACACTAAGCGCTTCTCTGGTGTATTCGAGTGCGGTGCAGCTTTCGCATACCTTACAACGGCATCTCAATATCCAAGATCCTTCGGCCACTATATAGAAGAAATGCTTGCATCGGCAACCATTTCGATTGCACTTGAACGGCCTGAAAAGCAATGTTCACACGCATAGTTCGAAACAAGTGAAGTTTCAGGCTTGCCCTCGCACGTGCTCGTTCCGCTGAAATGGCTCTCGCGAAGCCCCACTTCTAAGAGCTCAATCGTACCGCGCTGACATGCGCAATACCGCAGAGGCAACCCTTTGCGGTCGAAATCAAGCAGACGGTCAACACTCCTTATCAGGTCGAGTCGGGTACAATGTACTGAAGATTAGTAGAATACCTTTCTTCCTCGCTTTTGGCATGCTCGCGAAGCCGATGCCCACACATACAGCGGGACTCGTCACGAACCGGCACGCATTCCTTCCCGCAGTCTGTGCGAGGCGGGTAAACCGGGCTAAAGACGTCAGTGAATAACATTCGCATGGCCATCTGACGGCTGTAGGTCTGCAGGGCAGGTCTAAGTTCGTTGGACCCGCGAGGCGTGGATAATGTCCACAGCGAGGCGCAAGAGTCGGGAAGCCATGAGTGCGCTCGTACATCATGTGCGGCGTGATGGCAAGCAGATTATATTCCGCGGTCGGCCAGACCGAAGTTCTCGCAGCATCTTTGGCACATGGAGCAACCGACGCGTTCGAAGAGCTTTGTACGAGGAGGGCGGAGAGCGACGTCACCGTTGCAACCCCAACGCAGTACGGTCCTGGTTCTCGTTTTGCAAGGAAGACCCATTGGCTCGGGAGGCACACGCATGGCTGGGGTGCCATCGGGTGCTGGAGGAGGGTGATCGCCGAACTCCACTTCCATTTCGAGCTTCACCATATATATCGGCTCTTTGCTACCAGTTGCTGCCTACGAGATGGAAATCCCAGAAAGCCTACCTTGCACTTTAATAAGACATATTCACATGATTTCAGAGCCAACTTCGCGTACAAGAGGTCCACCGCAACGGCATGGAGTGAAGTTTGAGGAACTATCGGCGGAATGCATATCCTATTTCTGAAGGTGTCTAGTGCGAGTGCCCGATCCTCTGATGACCGTTCACTCTAACATCTTACATACATAACTACATCTCCAAATGCTATCCATGTTGGCGCGTAATGTATTGCAGTCGTGGCTGCCATTCCTGGTTGAATGGCCCTTTGCCAAACTCAATGATTCAATGGGCCATCTTCTCAAAGCAACCAAACACCAAAATGATTTTACACAGAGTTCGAGCTGTGCATTTTCTTGCAACTATGTACGTCAAGGACGATAAGTTCAGGAACGGAGCATGATAAAACAAGGGACAAACAAGGGACTCTCAACGAGTTCACACGAGTGCAATGATGCTTCAGGAAACAACCTCAATCTTTGACTAGATAGTGCGTTGAGCGGCGCTACCTGCTCCGAGCTTCCTGGGCGGGAAACAGAACCTTCCGATTGGGAAGTTGAGGGTGTGCTTAGCCTACGAACTTCCCTCTTATTTTTCAGAAGCTTCAAAGAACTTTTGAAGTCCGACATCCCCTATGTTGGCCTACGTAAGGAGGATATCTACGCGTCAACTGTGCGAAGGCACAGCTACCTTGAGCCTTTGACTAATGACTAGGGGAAGGGTAAAATAGGGTTGCACAATGTTCCAAATAGCGATGGCCTTCCTGTGAAGATGGATTGCGACTTCGAAAATACACGTCTCGTCCTGCTGCACCCGCACCTGGACCTGAAAAGCGTAATGGAAGAGGTAGGGGCTCTAGAGAGTTTCAAAATTATTGGCACTATAATTTCGGTTATCCGCAGGCAATGTGTTCACAGCCCCCCCAGTCGGCTTGTCCACTTCGGGGGGGGATGGCCTGGCCATCAGGGCAGCGGTAGCTGCCGGAGGGGCGTAAATCCGGGCTCGGGATTTACGCCTCTTGCAGATCGTTAGATCTGCGGGGCCCTGATCAGCAGCGGTGCACCTGGATCGTTAGATCTAGGGCTACTGTTCAGGCCCCGATCGGGCGTGGTAACCCGATCAGCACGTCAGCCGAGCTATCGGTTGTGAGAGCTCTAAAACTAACTGCAACATCTTGGCAGTTCAGTTTTCTCACTTCTTGCCCCCAGGTGCATAGCACCGTTCATGCTTCTTCTTTCTTCATGTTGCTTGAAGTAGGAAGCTTTGTTGCCCGCGACTTCCTGTCACAACTATGGACACGCCCAACCCCTAGGTCGGGGGGGAGACCCCTTTGCAGCCCCCTGACAGGGTCTACCCCCGCTGTCCCTGCTTCGCCACACCACTGTCGCCCCCCAGGCCGATCACACCCACGTCCACACTCAGTTATCACCGCTTTCCCCCACCTGGCAGCACCTGTCTCCCCCAGTCGATTAACCCCACTCCGCCCAACTAGTTATACTCGTTGTGACGGTTACACCCGTTATGCCAGTTATACCCGTTGTACCCGTTATACCCGTTCACCCATTATTTCACACCCAGTCACGCCATCGTCCCGTTTTCATACTCAGATACCTCCAGCGAAAGGGTCTCAACCCCCGCCGTCTCAGCCCCGCTACACCCCTGTCACCCCTTCGGACAGATCACACCCGCGTTCACACTCAGTTATTCCCGTTTTCCCCCACCATGCAGCAACATTTTTCCCCAATCGGTTCACCCCACCTTGCCCGACCAGTTATACCCATCACACCGGTTATACCAATTATAAACGCAACAGCCTCAGAGCAAATCTCACAGGCCCACTCCCTCTTCGCGAGGCGAAACTCCGTGAAACCCGCGACCAGCGTGGCGCCCCTCCGACAACCCCTTCCTCACAATCAGTTATTCGCCCGATGACGCCCGTCACACATCCAAATTATACCCAGAACACGCCAATGCGGTACAGTACGACGCATCACGACAACAACACCCTCGCACAGCAGCTACGGACGCCACCCATGGCGTATCAACCGTTACCTCGACCTAAAACACATCAGTCAGTTATTCGGCAGCACGACTGCCACGTCACCGCGTACGACAACAACGCCAAACTCTAGTTGCATTCGCTCAGACATATTGCTTGTTCTACAAAATGCTTCTCTCTGATGAATTGCTCCCGCTCGTACGTACTGGGCGACAGTCCACCGGGTGTGGCGCAACGTCCGCCGGGCCAGGCTTAGCCCATCCACGGCCTCGTGGAGATCAAGGAACATCACAGGCACCACGGCATTTCATCCGCGCCACGTGGACTGAGTCGCCGGCCCGCCGCACCGGATCACCGTTGGCACCTGCAACACCAACAAGTACAACGCGAAGCGCCGCGCCGCGCCCCAAGCGCGGAAGTTCACGGCAACTCGATACTGACGCACCACATGTGACATCACGTCACGGCAGCAGCTAGCGTCACAATATAGTATCCCAAGAGTCACCAACGGGATGTAGCATTTGGCGACAGTTCAAATGAGGAAACAGATCGCCGATTGGAGAAGGCGAAACATCGCGAACCGAAAGGACACAAAGTGCCTAGCTGCGGCTGTAGGAAAGAAGCCTTTTATGAAGAATAGAGAGGATTTTCAAACATTCTGCAGACAGCTCTGAACCTTTCAAAATCATCTTGGCCTTGCGTAAATTTGTATCGAATATATATTTCCTCGCTGAATTCACAGCGACGTTGCAAATCCCCACGCACTCAGCGCCCGTTTGAATCAGTCAGGGACAGTTTGTCTGAGACGCACTCCGCACGTAGCGCGTAGCCTGAATTCAGTGACCCCGAACTCGCAACCCCGCTCGCGCAGCTACACCAGCTAGGCGTGGATTCACACTCGCATAAAGGAAGGCGAATCCGCAACGCTAAAGGCCGCAGCTCCGCGCAGTTGAGGTAAGCCCGAGACACCGTGTGTTAGGTGAACGCTTTCCGTGTTTCCTTGCAAGGAACGCACGGTCGTGCAGGGACCCGCTATGCACCTAAGGAGCCTGGAACACCTCTGAATTCACCTCGCGACAATAAACAGGCGCGCAAAAGTGCACCCTGAATTCATGCGTGCGTGCGTGCGTTTGCGGTATGTGTGCGTGCCGCAGCTCAGCCTTGGCTTCACTCACTAACGCCGCTGCTGCTTTCTTCTCCGTGTCCGCACGAAGACATCGTCTTCGTCGTTTACGACTACTTTTCTTTACCAAGTTTCCGAGGGAATTCTCAGGTGAGGCGCGATAGTTCGCACTCCCGTGAATTCCCACCCTGAGAGTGTTGAGAAGGTGCACGGCGACGCCGAGACGGCCAGCGGCTTTCCGTTTTAAAAAACCCGAATTCAGCACAAGCTCGGAAATTCAGCACGCTCGGCTAAGCTCGGCCACTTCAGACGACGTCACCGCTCAACACCTCTGACGACTTTTCAGACTCCAGAGAGGCAACTGCTCCTCTTTCCGGACCTCGTTTTGACCGTTTTCAAGTGTGCATTCACGCGCGTTCCTGCTGTATGACTGCCGAGTGGATTCACCACACTCTATCTCCGCCTGGACACCATGAATTCTCAAACCTTATCCAACTGTGTGCTTTCGCTGTTGTGGCCTGAGCCGACCCCGTGAATTCAGCGCCGACTGCCGCTACCTGCTTTGGGCATTCCCACTCGGGCTGGTTGGCCCAACTCGGGGGCTGAATTCAAACTTTTCAGCCAGCCCGAGCGAGCTGTGAATTTAGTCTCTGTAGGCTGCTGGACCTTGGTATCTTTTTTGAAGTCGAGCCCAGCTGCCCGTTTGGCCTTCGTTGCGTGGTTCTCGAGCCTGAGTTGCCCCTTTTCACCTTCCCCTTGAGGACTCCACGCTGACCGGGCACGCGTCGAAATTCCCAGACTAGGCCCTTTTCCATGATTCTGCTGAGTTTCCTGAACCTTTCACATTCCATTGATTTTGAAATACTTCTCTGAGTTCTTCGCTGAATCCCACCCCGCCACTTGCACGGGGCAGCCCTGACGTTCCCACGGGGAATTTACGTCGCGCGCCGCGTCAGAGTAGCATGACCAACCAGCGCCGCGTCAACGAACTGTTTCGTCGCACACGCTGCCGGCGAAGCCCCGCGCCCTGCTTGAACGCTTGCATCATATGCATGACCCCTGTCCCCGTGTGGCAGCGCTGTGCATCTCACGTCCTGCGGTGTCCCTGCCTGAAGGGACGGCGTATTTGCCACTCGCGCTGCCTGTCCACGTGGCTGACACACAATAGCTCGTGCCCGCTTTGCCGACGTCCCCCACGACTCCGCCAGACGCGCATTTCGGAGCACTTCGCCCTTCACCCCGTGACTTGGGCTATTCAAGATTTTTGACACCCCTGTGGCAGCAGTGACGCGCAGCATCAGCAGAGCCGTTCGCGCCTTGCCTCACAACTCACTCTGCTTCCCCCTCCCATGCCGGCCTCGTGCAGTGGCCAGCAGCGCATACCACGTCCAGTGGAGCGCAAACCACTCCTGAAAATTTCAGGCTGCGACCGCGTGCAGTGGTCAGATCGCGTGCAGTGGTCAGAACAGCCTTCCCCTTCCCATGCCGGCCTCGTGCAGTGGCCAGCAGCGCATACCACGTCCAGTGGAGCGCAACAACGACGATCGCTCTTAATTGGAAGATGCGCTCTAAATTGGAAGATTTTTTGAAGGTCATTGTTTTGATGTTTTTTACATTATTTTAAACATATCATGCCCAAAAAATAGGGTGGTTATAATTTTGGAAGTTTTTCTCATCGTATGAGGCGGGGTTTTCAGAATTCTTACGCGTGACTCTTAGGCATATTGAGGAGTGTTCCAAAAATCCACATATGGTATTAGATCGAGATTAAAGGTTATAAAATGGAAGTAAAAAGGGAAAAATATGTACCTGTTTATCGTATGTTTGATATTTTCATCGATTTCAGCACAATTTTGCCAAAACCCCCCTCAAACCCTATGCTTTATCACACGCGTATTCACAAAGGGCGGGTAACATATGTAAAGGTTCTTGCTAATGGACCCGTCACGTGCTATGTTATAATGTAGTTTGCCATAAAACATATTTGAACAAATAAAATATCAAGCACTTGCATCTCCGTGCAGATTTCTGGAGCAAATGGCCCTCTAGCGGGGGAAACCCTAAGTGGTGACACCAATTTAGGGTGTAAGCACAACCACATGTGTACATGCATGCACATACGAACTCTTGACTGCACTTATTTACTCTTCAGAGTTCTCCAGCAGTGCTTTTAAAAGCTCAGCTTTCTCCTCACAACCTGGAATTCCGCCTTGAACACCAGATTTTGCGGTCTCATCCCAGCATGTCAACACCTCGTTCACGTCAAATGTAGACTTCATGCGAAGGGTGCGGGCACCCCGTACGAAAGCTCCAGCCTCACAGAGTTGTTCTACCGTCTCGAACGTTCTCCGTGACTGTGCTGGCAGCCAGAACTGCCAGGTTATCTCCTTCCGTGAGGCAGGATAAGCGCGTGCACACACACACTCCCACCTCTCGTCGAAAGCGGCCGCTTAGGAGTGGAACTCAGGTGATGCAGAATAAGGGGAGGCGTGAAGGCTGTCCAACCCGGGCCGAGGGCTGACGGCTCTTCGATTGTTTGTAAAGCCGAAACCATGTCTAACGATTGAACCTTTCACTTTAAGAAAGTTAGTCGAGTGTTAAATACTGAGATGGTTTTGGCTTGGGCCTTTACGGATCCTCGCGGGCCCTCCGGTCTGCTGGAAGGGGGCCCTCCGGTCTGCTGGAAGGGGGCCCTCCGGTCTGCTGGAAGGGAGCCCTCCGGTCTGCTGGAAGGGGGCCCTCCCGTCTGCTGGAAGGGGGCCCTCCCGTCTGCTGGAAGGGGGGACCCTCCGGTCTGCTGGAAGGGGGCCCTCCGGTCTGCTGGAAGGGGGCCCTCCCTCCGGGCTGCTGGAAGGGGGCCCTC
>LGRX02033459.1:0-115040 GCA_001247695.2 Cymbomonas tetramitiformis
ATTTTCGTCATTTTGATTTCTCATATCCGCGGAACACTCGCCACACATTGTACCTTCGTTGCAAACTTGACAAATAAAGTTATATGCTCTATAGGATTTTTCTTCAAAAGACTCAAGGCAAATACAACAATGTGTGTTATCATTAGTATACATCTTGCTTTGTTTACCCTACTGAGTTACACTCTTTAAGTGGAATTTATTTTTTGAGGTTTTTTGTCCCCCTGAAAAACCGAAGAAATTTGAAAAATCAATAGGTATCAATTCCAAAATAAATCGTAGTCGGTCGTTTTCACTAAAAGTAATATTAGCGTGCAACGTTAATTTGACACTTGAAGCAGAAATCACATTTATCGTTGGCGTAATTTCAAATACTTTTGTATCTGTTTTGTATCTGTTGATATTTATTGTTGAACACCGTATAATATAATCTGTACCTAATACACTCAATGCACTAACTTCTTGACGAGTTACAAAATATTGTATTAGACCAGAACCTCCAACGGGTAAATCAGTATTTGCAACTAAAAAATCACAATAGGCAATAAATGAACGGCATTCGATTGTTCTATGCGGTGTACCTTGTTCAATCGGTTGTAGCACCGTATTTTTTTCACATTTAGAATAATCTAATTTGTTTACAATTTGAACAGCACTACATTCTATATCATTACAACCTATATCATTACAATCCATAATATCCCTGCAACCTATTATGTCACCCGACATGTTAATTCTAAAATATTCAGTTGTACTACCATCAGGTTTCTTTTGAAATTTTATAAAATATATAGTTTCAGCATTTAATATGTCAACGTCTGAGGTATTCAAATTAATGAAAGAATTACCGGATACTTTTGTTCCAAATAAATCAATATTAGTTTTGTTATTTGTGGTATTGTTCATTTCTCCATTGACTCTTGCATTTCCATTGACTAATAAGCCTGCATTTGTATTTACTTACAAAGTTTCGCCACTAACAATAACATCATTTGCATTATTTGTAGCATCTCCAGGATTTAATTGAATATATGCTTGACCATTCCCTTTTGAATTTAATAATATGTTTACGTTCACGGAAGAATCGTCTATCAATCCTTGAGCGTTTTCAAAATATATAAGGTTTCGAACATAAACATCTCCATTAGTTCTTTCTATATTATTATTTCCAACATCTGTCCATTTACTTGAACCACCGGTAGGTGCATTTCCATTAACCGTATCACATTGTAAATTTTTACAAACAATATCATTTCCAAAAAAAGACATATATATTATATATTACAATTTAAAATCAGGTTTAATCCAAACCAATAATCCTGAACCCGACGTTGTTATAACTTTACTTTCCATACAAACACCGATAGTTCCAACATTATTTGTAGTAATTTGTGAAGAATTGACTGACCCTCCCGGTGCACAACCTAACATTTGACCTTTAACATAACTTCCATCAATAGCTTTGCAAGTTGTGAATCCTTTTGTACAAACAAAACAAGAATTCCCTGTTGTTGAATTTTGAACACAAACACCAATAGGCATACAATTTTGATTAGATTGACTTGCCGACGCTGAATATATTTTTACACCATTTACATCTGAAAAATCATCAGAAAATTGAACAACATCTCCAGCACTTATTGTAGCTCCGGTATTATTTTCAAAAGTGAATACCTCAGCTGTATGAGGAACCGGACTTGTGGGTAATGTTGCCGTATATGCATTTGTCAAACCTGTCAAAGGAATTCCTGAGGTCGTCAATGATGCTGTTGGCGTTGGATATGCCCAGTCTATGCTAGTTACAAGTCGTATAGCACTACAATCCAAATCTCCGCTTAAATTAATGTTATTTCCAGAATTACCGACAGCCAAAACTTGACTTAATGAACCAATAGTTCCAGAATCTATTGCACCGGTTCTAGTAGTAAGGCACCGACTATAGGGCACGCTTTTTTATCACTAGAAAAACCCTATGAAAACCCTATGACATATGGCATAACCCTATGTCATATATGTCATAAGTCATACAAGGAAATGACAAGGGAAAATGACAAGAAAAATGACAAGTGAATGACAAGAAAAATGACAAGTAAAATGACAAGAAAATGACAAGTAAAATGACAAGGAAATATACAATAAATATACAATAAATAATTATGTAATAAATGATAAATAAATTACGTAATAAATGATAAATAGATTACGTAAATAAATATGTAACAAAATAAGATTTAAATAAGTTCTAAAATAAATTTAAATAAGTTCTTAAATAAATTATATAAATGATGTATATTATTACATATATATATTATAAATTGTTCATAAGTTATTTCAATCTTCCTCTTGAAAACATTCTTCACAATAACAAATTATTGATGTATTTTCTTTTTTACATTTGCTACAAAGAATGATTCCACAACCTAAACATTCACCCCACTCTATATCATTTAAAGTTTCACAGTAATCAAACTCACCATCTTCATCATAGTATTCGGAAATGTCTTCAACACAATAACAACATTCACATTTAATTTCTTTAGTTTTGGGATTGCTCATAAGATTATCATATTGAGAAATAAAAATAGAAGAAGACATCATTTGTGTGGAAAACACTTTTATCTCTTCCATTCTACTTTCTTTCATCTTTTTTTAAAAAAATCCTCCATTTCAAGTTGCTCTTTCATATAATAAATCTTTTCTTGAATGTCAAGAGGAAGATTATTGAAAGTAGTAGTCATTGTGATTTGTTCTACCTTATGAAGTCTTACTCTTTAAGTGGAAAATTTTGTTACAAATAACATTTTCTAATATACATTCACTCATTATAAAAAAAGTCTTTTGAAAATAAAAGAGTCTTTTAAGAAATGTACAATAAATTTACAATAAGTAAAAATATGTTATACAATAAATTTACAATAAGTAAAAATATGTTATACAATAAATTTACAATAAGTAAAAATATGTTATACAAATATATACCAACATTCACTCATTATAAAAAAGTCTTTTGAAAATAAAAGAGTCTTTTAAGAAATGTACAATAAATTTACAATAAGTAAAAATATAATATATGAATATATATATACCATCATTCACTCATTATAAAAAGTCTTTTGAAAATAAAAGAGTCTTTTAAGAAATGTACAATAAATTTACAATAAGTAAAAATATATTATTAAAGTATATACAAACATTTAGTCGCTCATTATAAAAAAGTCTTTTGAAAATAAAAAAGTCTTTTTTATGAATACACAAATTTATATTACAAGACCAAAAGGAAAGCGAGCACCTCTTTGATTTGTTGGACGATTTACAAGAGGTTTTGAAATTACTTGAGGCTGTGGACTTTGTTTCATAGATTTATTTTTGCTTGATTTCTTTGAATATTTTTTTCTGGGCTATGTACCTTTTTTAGAATGATATTCTTTTGCACATTTTTTCAATGTTTCATTCCATTCAGCTCGCGTCATTTATATATTATATTTATTTTTTTAATGGTTGATTAGCCCTTGCACGTTGTCCTCTTGTATACATTTGCGGACTTGCTTCTTCTTCCATAATTTCTACACCACTAATATCATCATCGTCATCATTTAACCTTGCAGGACTAGGTGAAGGTGATGTATTTTTTTGAGCTGAATTGAATAATGCTTGTCTCAAAAAAAGATTTATTGTCATTCTTTTTGATGGTCCAGATTTTTCTTGATTTATTGGAGTTCCTTTTTCCAAACTTTGTAAGAAGTCTTCTTCTTCTTGAAATTCAGATTCAGGTGATATAGGAATATTTATTGGAGTTTCTACATCAGATTCACTTAAATCTGCAAACCTTTGTAAATTGTCCGCTCTCGTATAATTTTCCGGAACAAAAACATTGACATCACTTCTTTTAAAATTTTGAATCAAATCAGATGGATTTATAAATGAAGTTTGTTAAATTGAATTATAAAGGTCCACAAGTAGTATGATGTAGCGTTTACGGACAGAATTTTCCCCCACCACAAAAACCCTAGGGCTGTCAAACTGTTTCGATATTTTCCCTGAAATAAATGATAATTCCGTAGATTTATTTGTATTAGATTTACCTTATAACCAAACCGCTTGTAAATGGGATAAAGAAATAATTGATTTAAATTTATTGTGGAAACATTTGAAGCGTATAGGTAAAGAAAAAACATGTTATATTTTCTAACCACAACTAAATTTGGACATAAGATAATTGAAAGTAATAAAGCATGGTTTCGATATGATTTAGTATATTTTAAGAGTATATCTTTAGGATTTTTTCATGCAAATCAAATGCCATTGCGAAGTCACGAGATGATTTATATATTTTATAAAAGACTACCTACATCTAACCCGCAAAAAACGCCCGGAAAGCCATATTTTTAATCTAGTGCAAATACTACTAATATATATACCAAACATTGCGCTCGATTACCGACCAAATGTGAAGACGGTTATCGATATCCAAAATCAGTTTTGAAATTTTCTAACGGAAATTACAAAAGTAAACATCCATGGTCTAAACCAATAGAATTAATGGAATACTTAATTAAATCATATTCACATGAAAATGACCTCGTTTGTGATCCTTTTATGGGTATTGGATCTAGTTTAATTGCTTGTAAAAACAATAATCGAAAATACATAGGGGTTGAATTAGATAGTGAGTTTTACAAAATTTGCATGGAAAGGACTGAGTCGTAATATCTCATAAAGTATTTGGATTTTGACAATTTCAGTTTGCTAGTGATGATCAGCGCGAAATTTTAGAAAAATGATATTTTCATAAAAAAATGATTTTTAAAATAAATTTTAATAAAGGTCAATGAGGGGGTGTTTTGACCCCCTTACAAAAGGACTGTTGCTAGTTTGTGAAAACAACTTGCGCAAACTTGCGAACACAGAAACTTACCCCTAACAAAAGACAAACTTTCAACTTTTAAAAATGCCGAAAACCCGTCAAACCCGTAAGCAGTTCGTTGCAGAAGAGGTAACTATTGACCTCTTAGTTGAATCGGAAGCCTCGGTAGAAGCGGAAGCCGTTCAGGTTGAAATGCCACCAGCAGCGCCGATTGTCCTTACGACAGTCGTTCAAGAAGCCATAGACCGCATGCCCGTGTCAGCGGAAAAATTGCGAACAATGAGAAAGCGTTGGGCAGTGCGTCGCGCTGCACGAAAAGCCCCCACAGGTTACAGGCCTGCCGCGCTTTTGGCATCGGCGACAGCGGGTACGGTATCGGCGGCAGCGGTTGCCCCGCCTCCGTCTCTTTCAACGAGAGCACCTTCTTGTCACGTAAGAGTTGCTCGAGGCTGTACAAACTTCTTTTGTAACAAAGAAGAACAAAAGCAGACCGGCATGTGCTTAAAATGCGAACGGAAAGGATGCCGCGCGTGCATATTCCGTTCGCAAGAGCACTTCTGCCGGGATATGGACGCAGGTATTAGAGCGGATGTTGTCACCTACATATTCAAAAATGAAAACAAATATACAACAGAATGGGCTAACCAGTACACCAACGCCTGCAGAGGGTGTTTACACACCGATCCTATTATCAAGGTCTCGCACCCTGAGGCGATTCTGGACGCGGAAACAGAAAGAATTTTCCAGGCAGAAACTAGAAGATAGAAACAATAGAATACTAGAATAATACAACAAGTAATAGACAAATAATACAAAGTTTTAATAATAGCTATGTATTATCATATCTAATTGCCCTCCGCGGGCTTTTGCTCATCGTCACTGTTTAACCTTCATACATCGTCTTAAAAAGACGTGCTTGTTTGCGTTCTTCAGCAGTGCCATCTTTTTCTGTTTTGTTGAACATAGCGTCAACGTCCGTTCCACGCATCCAAGGTCCAACTTCACCTGCAGTAGGCGCTGGTGAACCCGTTTGTATTTTGCTCCGTAAACGCATGCGGAGCTCAGGTGAAGCAGAGGGAAGCGCTTTGTTGTCCTGTTTTCCTGCTCCTTGAACAGGACGGAAAGGTTTCTTCTTTTCCTTCTTAGGAGAAGGCTCGGGTTCGGCATCAGACTTGCGTTCACGTTTGACACCGCGGGATGAACCCGCTTGTGCCTCCGCATTTTGTTCCACGGTTGCGGGAATAACCTTAGAACTGTGGCACGATTCGCAACACTCTCCCCTTGCGAGAGGATACGCATTCCACGGAATACCACTAAAAGCCTTATTGCATATTACGCACGTTTTGCGAGTGCACTGCTTGCGTTTTGTACCGCGTGTTTTCGCCATAGTTGTTAACTTATTATTTAGGGTTGCCAAACATTATTTTGTAGCATGTATCATATTTGTTTAAGCTCGAGTATCGTATACAGTAGTAACCTGTAAGTAACCTGTAAGTAACTAGTAAGTAACTAGCAAGTAACTAGTAAGTAACTAGTAAGTAACTAGTAAGTAACTAGTAACTTTCAAGTAACTCCTAAGTAACTCATAAGTAACTCATAAGTAACTCATAAGTAACTCATAAGTAACTTTATAGTGACAATTATTAAATGAAATAGAAATTAAAATAATTAAAATAATTAAAATAAAAATAAAATGAATAATAAAAAATAAAATGAATGATAAAAAATATTGCATTTTTCATTAAAGGTTATTTGAGAGTTACTTGTGAGTTACTTGTGAGTTACTGCAGAGTTACTTGTTACTTACTTGTTACTTACTTGTTACTTACGTGTTACTTACTTGTTACTTCCTTGTTAGTTACTTGAAGCTTGCTCGAAAAATGATAACTTTGTCGAATAACACGCAATATGACTGCAATTCAAAAGTTCGGCCCTCTACGTATCTTATTGCAAAAGCTGTACCGTGTGGAGGCATTAACTTTGACAAAGTACGCAATAATCCGCGTATTGAACCCGGAGATGCGGCATGCAAACACAAAAGCCGATACCTGTACTGTTCACGTTGTTGGGAGAAAGCGCCCAAGTTTACAACGAGTAAAACATGGAGAACTGTCGTTGCTCCCTCGCTTGTAGACCACGCTACAACTACCGCATCGGCAGCTATTGCGGAGGGCGTTCGCGATGTTTTATTTCGCGATTCTTGTAGGCACTTGCTTGCACAAGAACAAGAGAGTAAAAAAAGAATGAAAGAAAGACAAGGAATAGCTGACAAAAAGTTAAAAGTTTCCGTTGGTTCAGCGGAAAAGGAGCGTGAAGAGCTTGAGCGCCAACACTCTCAAGGGAGCGTAAATGCGCTTTTGAAGTTTCGTTACTTGGACCCTACTCTTCCAGTCACAGTGACTACTGTTTCGCAGCCGCAGTTTGAATCGCAAGAGAGTGAATCGGAAGAAAAAAGGTTGCAGTATTTTCCTTCAGCAACAGACGCTAAAATGCCCGACGATGACGTTAGTGACTTTCAGGCTCAAGTAGAGAAGCTGAAAGTCGAGAATGCCGAGTTAAGAGATAAGATATTCGAACTTGAGTCGATATGTGAAAGCTCTTCTAAAAAGGTCAAAGAGCTTACGCATGAAAATGCCGAACTCAAAACACAACTTGAGGTAGAGGAGAATATGGTGGAGGCCAGTAGTTAAGTACCGACTATAGCGTACCATTTATATAAACAAAATAACTAAATAATAAATACAAGAAATAATTACGTAATAAATTGAGAATAAATTACGTGATTAAATGTGTATACAATAAAAAATAAATAAAAAATCTACAATGAAAATAATAATAATAAATGTAAAATAAAAACAAAATATAAAAGATAAAGATTAAAACTTATAAGTAAATGAAAAGTAAATTAATTAAGTTCTCAATATATATATACATGTTAATTGTTCTTAAATCATTTGATACCTTATAATTTAATACCTACGTTCTATTAACTCTAAAATTTCTTTACAATATTCATTATTCATTTCTTGACTAAACATTGTCATTTGAATATAATTATCTACATTACAAATTGTTATATTACCATCATCACATATTTTGACTGTTAAATAATTGTAACAATCCTCACCAATTCTATTTTTTCTTGCTATATTTAAAGCAGGAATATGGGTACAATTTTCGTCCATATTTTCAAAAAATTCTTTTTGCATACATTTAATTCTATTTTTTAAGAGTTTTTCTTCTTTTATTTGTTTCAATTTTGTATCTTCAAATGACAACTTAATTTCTGAATAGAAAGAGCCATCAAAGTTTCTAAGTTCGATTACAAATTTCCATTCATCTTTATAGCTCCTTCTTATATTTACATCAATATAGTTATATATTTCTTCACCATGATATACTTTTCTCATAAAATTCAAACCCGGAATTCTTTGACATTCGGAACCACCATCCAAATTTACTTCGTCACACAAATACAACTCCATTACATCTGAGCTAAATTGAAATTTCCAATTTTCTGAACGACATATTGGACATTCTACAACTCCATCACTTGTTTGACCTTTCATTTCATTCGAACACTCATCACATATTGTACCTTCGTTGCAAACTTGGCAAATAAAGTTGAATGTATCATAAGATTTGTGTTCAAAAGACTCAAGACAAATGCAACAATGTTTGTTGTCAATAGTATTCATCTTGCTTTGTTTACACTAATGAGTTACACTCTTTAAGTGGATTTTATTTTTTCGAGGTTTTTTGTCCCCCTGAAAAAACCGAAGAAATTTACACAATTAAATTAAAAGGAAATCTTGCAGGTCCTCGATTGTTATTATTTGTTGGTAAATTTGCAATAGGTCGTGATGTCACTTGTGGTGATTGCATATTTGCAGATTTAATTAACTTTTTCTTTTTGGAATATTTTTTACGAGGTTTCGTGCCTTTTTTGGAATGATATTCTTTGGCACATTTTTTTAATGTTTCGTTCCATTCAGCTCGCGTCATTTATATATTAATATATATATTTTTATGGTTGATTAGCTCTACTTGCACGTTGTCCTCTTGTATACATTTGTGGACTTGCTTCTTCTTCTATAATTTCCACACCACTAATATCATCATCGTCATCATCATCATCTAAACGTGCAGGGCTAGGGCTAGGTGAACCTTTATGAGCTGAATTAAATAATGCTTGTCTTAAAAAAGGATTTATTGTCATTCTTTTTGATGGTCCAGATTCTTCTTGATTTATTGGAGTTGGTGACAAACTTTCTAAATATTTAACATCGTCATCATGTTCTGAAGCAGGTGATACATAACTTCTTGGAGTTTCTACATCAGATTCACTTAAATCAGCAAACCTTTGTAAATTGTCCGCTCTTGTATATTTTTCCGGAACAAAAACATTGACATCACTTCTTTTTAAATTTCGAATCAAATCAACTGAATTTATCAAAGGACTTTGGGAAATAGAAGTATAGAATTCAACACTATTTTGAGAAGGAGCGGTCATAGCATAATTGTTAGAAGCTAATTTAGAGTATTCATGAAATATTGATTTATTAGATGCAGCATTTCTAAAGCCTAATTCGTTTAGACAATATTGTTTGACAATATCATCAGTCAATATCTTTCTCGTATATTTTATAATATTACATATATATTAATTGTTTCGTCTATTTTGTTGTCTATCCGCTGGATGAGGTGCTCTTAAAATTCTTCCATACCGCCTTAGTTGATGACGAGCTTTACATTGAATTTTATTTCCAAGCGGACGACCTGAGGGTGCAGGGTCTTTATATCCACAATAAACATTATTATTCAGCCTTCGTTGAGCTTGTGTTTGATTAGCTCTTACCATAACAATATATATAATACAATCGATAAAAATCATCGTAAATCAATTTCCGTTTCATTATCTTTATTATTTTTATTTTGACTTCTTGTCCTTTTAGATATTCGATTAGAAGATGAGACACCTTCTTTCCTAAGAGTTCTTTCTTTTTTATTTTGTTTAGAAACTAATTCAGAAACTGTAGGTTCGTCACTGGATTTCTTATTATTAGAATTGTTACCTTGGACTTCCAATAATTCTCGTGGTTTATATCGACGTGCCAAAGTTTCTTTACCGTCTTCGATAATATAACTCAATCCTTTCATAGATTTTACTTTATATATTTTTGTCGACCATCTTTGAGATTCTTTATCAAACGTTTTAGTTTTAATTTTAATCCTAACTTTATCACCCGGTTTTATATCTATTTTTTCAAGAAGCTTAGTCAATTTATTCCTTTTCAATAAAATATTTCTGATGGTCTTTGTTAGGTTCATATTATCAGGAGTTGATTTATCAATATTTGCAGAATTTTGTGTACTATTATAATTTTTGACAACAGAATCCAAATAATCAATCCAGTTTACGGTGTCTTTACTTTCTTCTATCTTTTTGAATTTCAATTTTAATGTTCTATTAAATCTTTCTACCATACCCATAGTAGTATGGTCTTCGGTTTCATTTAAATAATGCTCAATATTGTTGTCCTTTAATAATTTTTTTATAGATTTATTTGTAAATTCTACACCATTGTCCGTAGTCAATACATTCATTTTTGAATCTTTTATTAACTTTTTAAAAGCAGGAATTATTCCTTCAGCAGAATCAATGTTTTTGTTATTTTTATCTTTAACAGTTTTTGATTTTAATGGATATGCATAGGCCTTTCGTGTATTGATATTAATAGCCGTCAATATAACGGAGTAACCTCTATTTTGTTTTTTAAATTCAGGAATAAATGCTAAATCAGCCTGAACATAATTCTTGTTAGGGTCTTTGCCGTAAATAGGAAATAACTCTTTTCTATTGATTTTCTTTTTTTGAGAAAAGGTTTGATTGACTTCAGTTTTTTCTATAGCTTCCTTGACTTGTTTTTGTGTGACTTTATAGCCAAGAGATTTTAATTTGGCCGTGAATGGTGATACAGCACTTAATCCAAATTCGGGGTCTAAATAAAAGTCTTGTATTTGTTTTTCAGTGATTGACTTACTCATTATTATAATGGAATATCTTTATGTCCCAGGGTAGGATATTAAATGTTTCCCACTGAATATATCCTTTATCATAATTTAATGAAAATGATTTCGTTTCGCTTCTTGTTTCTATACCAAGAGCTGCATAATGTTTGTTTTCATCAATTTTTCTTGGTTTTCTAAGAACGTCGTATTTTAATTCCACAATTTTTCCGTGATTGTATAAAATGATATTTTTGATTTCTTCATGATTGATACTTTGAGAGTTTTCATAATTTAATGGAAATCCTTTTACCTTAGTCATTGTCGTTTTATTATCAAATTTTAATGAATATGATTTAGGTGCCGTTGCTACAAATTCGATGCATGTTTTATATTTCTTTTTCTTATCATTGTATAGCTCGTCCGTTAATTCTCCTAAGTAATCACCAAGTTGTTCTTTGTATACTTGTCCATTTGTTTCATTTTCGATGTATATCACCGAGTCAATATCATGAGATAGAACTTTACCAAATCCTACATCCTCCATAATGTCGAGTACGTGTTTATTTGGTGCATCTTCAATGTATACCACTGAGTCGGTATCGTGATATAAAACATTGTCGAATCCTACATCGTCCATTAAATTGTAGAATTTTATTCTTGCGTGTGCCGTTGTAAATACTCCAATAATTTCGTTGACGGTACAGTTTGTTTCAGAATATTCACTTAATAAATTAAAACCAACTTGGTATTTAACATCACCATTTTTGTTTTTTATTGGCTGAATGAGAACATTGTCATTTCTTGAATCTGATAGAATATCATACACCTCAGCACTATTCATGAATTTGTTTTGTCTTTTATCTGATTTTAAACAATATCTTCCCCACAGATTGTTTAGAAATAATTTTGCAATGGTTCTCAATCCTTCATTTTTATTTATTTTATCTTTTTCTAATAATATACCTTCCTTTTCAAAATATTTTTTAATATACACATCTTTGTCTTTTTCGCTTTGTACCCACTCAGGATAATCGTTTGCCTCTTGTTTTATTTTTAAAAAAGTATTAATAAAACTTTCAAAAATAGTATAAGATGTATTTTCCCAGTGGACAATCTGATGTATTTTTTCAATTGTATATCCTTTTTTCAAAGCTAATTTTACTTCTTCGGTGCACCACGTTCCAGTCATTTTTGTCAAAGGAAATGTCAATTTCTCCATTTTAGACTGTCCCAAGGTCCTCAATGGTAATACTGCCATTTCCAAATCATTTGGTGGAATTATGGTGCATTTTATAACTCCAAAGAATTGTTCAATATCAGTGACTCCTTTCAAATCAATTTCTTGATATATTTTTGTAGGATGACCTAATGGAAATTTACAATATTTCAAGACATAAGGATACAAGCTTGTGAAATCTACATACCTAATGGTTTCTCCTTTTTTACATTTATAATACAATCTTTTAGGGTCTGTTCTCCCACCAAATAATGCATCTCTGAACACGATAGGTGTGTTATAACTATTTACGAAATCGATAACATTTTGGTCATTTTTTTGTAATTCTTTAAAATCACTTTCCCACATAATTTCTATGTTGTATCCAAGACTTTGAATTTTTTCCAATCTTTTTTTAGTCTCTTCATACAGTTGATAAAATGTTTTATTTGTTGCATAATTCTTTCTAAACATATTCTTACCATTTGTTTTTGGATTTCCATGCCAATAATCTCCAAGAAATTCATATATAGTATTTGTTTCAGGGTCATAACCATCGACATATTTGTGCCTTTCATTGTTTTTTAAATGGAAATGAGGAATTTTATATTCTTTGATTAAATTATCAATTTTATTTGTATGTTTTACATATTCCAACCAAATGTCACCTACTCTCGATTGTTGTTTCCCTCTAATGACACTATTTAGAATAGCTATGGAATTTTCGGGCAGATGTAAATATCTATGGATTGTTTGTGTTAAAGAAGCAATAGTTAAATAGGCTGTTGGGTCAATTTCTTTATTTGTTAAATCCAAAATTAATTCTCTATATTTCATCCATCCTAATCGTAATATTCTTACATCACTTTGACAATAATCTAATATTTCTTTTTGCATATTAAATATATATTTATCGGTTGTCATTTGTTCATGCCACTCCAAAAATTCATTTCGGCTATCCTCTTTCATTTGATTATAACCATAAAATGATATATCGGGAATTTCGCCTACATAATTTTGATTTTCATGAGTATTGAATTTGTGTGGAAAATAGCCCTTCTTTTCGCCTTTCAAATCAAATATTTCTGAGAATTTACTTAATGGATTTGTTAAATGTAGGTAGCTGTCCATTAATGTCACGTTTTGATATTTTAGATACATTATTTTACCACCATTTTGTACCGTTTCAGGAATTTCATCCATTGTTGTCATTATGTATTCTATGATAAGTACATACTCATACTTACTACCATTATGTGCTATAAAAGTAAACCCTTTATGTTTGTTTGAAAATAAAAATTTACAAGCTTCTCCAATATTGTTGTGAATAAATTCCTCTCCATTAGAATATTGTGTCACACTCAGATTCACTTCGTGCTTTGTTTCATTGTATGCTTCAAAATCAAAAAAAATCCTATTTTACTTTCAGCAACAACATCTTTTGGTTTCTTTGGTGTAATGTAACATTGATGCTCTCTCATGTCACAATATAGTTTACAATTTGGACAAAATTCATGTCCACAAATGTGTTCTTGTTCTTTTCTTATATCGTAAACCTTTTTACACTCACCTTTGCACCTATGGAAATGTTGACAAGCTGTCCCTTTTTTTGTGCAAATCATAACATTTCTGATTTGGAAATTTTATATTACAATCTTCACAGTGTATGGCTTTCTTCCAATCAATAAATGGTTTTATTCCTTTTTTAGAAAAATCACACAATTTACTTTTACATTTAAAACATCTTGGCCGGTCAGCTATTCCATAAAATGCTTCAATTTTCGTTATTGGTTCGTAGTGTCCAATACTTGAATTTAAATGGTAATATACAAAATTCCATTCAGGTCTGTCGGGTAAACCTTCCTTGGATGGTGGGTACATAATTGTACAACCTAAATCAGTCATTCCATGAATTGTAATATTTCTATTGAATTTTTCTTCAAAACATGAATGTCATCAAATTCTATACCGTCCTGAAAATCAAATCCTAATTCTTGCATCAAATTTATACCTTCTTTTGTTAAACGATTTTTCTTATTATTGCAAACATTGTTATAAATATTGTATGTTATTTCTTCATTGTCTTTTTTATCTTTGTAATTCATAATAATGCAAGATTTAGCAAAACATTGTTCATCCTTAATTGTAATGCAACTTTTCTTTTGTTTCAATTCTTCCACAGATTTTGGCACCGACAATGGTTGGCCTTTTCCATTTATTTTTTTAAAATTTAAAAGTGAAATCGTAATAAAATTCACAGCCCCTCTATCATCTCCAGACTGAATCATTCCTTCTAATTTTTTATAAAATTCCATTTCATTTTTTGCACTCAAAAATTCTGAAGAACCATCTTGGAAATTTACACCAAATTGAAAGTGTTTTACATCTTCCGAAGCTTGGTCTATTTTTTTATTAATTAAATTCATCCAATATTTCAAAGGTTTACTAATAAATCTATTAAATTTGATTTTCATGCTTACTCCGGAATTTCCACCTTTATCAACAAAATCTTTTGTAACATCTTTATCCGTAAATTGTTCTTCATATTCTTGTCGAGTAAACAAATCAAGGTCTTGTATTTTTTCATTTTTTGTTTCAAAATCTTTAATTTCAGATTGTGTTTTTTGTGTTTTATTTTCTTTGGTAAATTCCTTATTTACTTTTTTATTTTCAATTTGATTTAATTTAATCCATTGTTCCTTTGTCAATTGTCTTGAACTTGATGCCCCTAAAATTCCAACCCTATGGTTTTTAACTTTTTTAAGATTGGTTCTCTTTGATTTAGTCAATGGAGCTTTGCCTTTATCATCTTTACCATCTTTGTCATTTGACTTTTTAGGTGGCATTATTATTATACAATATATTTCTTATTACGGAATAGTAACGAATTCTTTAGGTGGATTTTGTTACATTTAACCTTTCCAAAAATTCGTTTTGAATTTCCATGTATTTTTCAAAGTCTTCAGGATTTTCTTTAATTTTATTGGAGAATATTTCAACAATTTTTACTTTATCAATACCATGCTTTTCCATCGTAGAAATACCGACATTTTTATTTATTAAAATTTGGTCTAAGGTTAGATTCTTTTGTAACAATGGTTTGTTGGCTTGATAGTATTTTCCTTTATCCCTTCTATTCATGTCTAAGGGTTTTTTATAGTATACTTTACCATTCTTGGAAGTAACCTTCGTATACTTAGGAGAATGTGTATTAATTTCACTCATTGTTATAATATAGAACTTATAATCTTTAAGCGGATTCTAACACATTTTTATCAATACTCAGTTCTTTTGAATTCATTATATCTCTGTCACATTTGATACAAAGACAATCTAATTGTTTACACCTTGACCGTCTCATATTATATCCTATAGCGTGAATTAAAGCTACAATGATTGTACCAAATTGAAAAACATCACAAGTATTAATTTCAAACATTGTATATATATCTTTAACATATATATTTTATCTAATATACATCAATAGAAAACATTAGTAATGATTAGAAAATTATTTTCTTGTGTATTCTAATATGGGTTTTAAAAAGGGTGAAAAAATCACTGATGAGACAACCTTAGAACGATTAAAAGTTGCTAGACTGAAAGCTATGGAAACAAGAAAAAGAAATTCTGAAGCGAAAAAGGATATCAAACTTGCAAAGGAAATAGAAAATAAGAAAGAATTAGAGGCTGCACAAAATAAAATTAAATCATCGATAAAAGAACCTGAAAATACTGAAAAAATAGAAAATAAATCAGAACCGAAAATCATTGACCAGAAATATGTTAGAAAATCAAAAAAGAAGCCTATAATTGTTGTGGAATCTGATACCGAAAGTAGTTCTAGTGACGATGAACATCAACCTCAAGTAATTAAAAAAAACAAAAAAGAAAGACAAAGTTTTAAAAACCGAAGAAAAGCCAAACGCGGTCCCTCCGACTTATCATGACGTTTTGAATTTAGACCCTCATTTTCATAAAACATTCAAATCATTATTTCCAGAATTTTAAAAGAATATTTGTATCATTTATCTTTCCAATAGTCTTTCCCATAAGAAACAAATATCTCTTGATTCTTTTTTACATTTGATGTTAATCGAACATTTCCTACGGAATTTATTTTAGCATAATTTTTGCATTTGATTCTTTTGGCACTTTGAGGGGTACAATCATTGAACTTACCGGCAACTGAATTTGTTTTTGATGCATCATAAAACAGATTATTATTCTTTTTCCAAATATGTGGTCTTCGATTCAATGGAGGTAATTCATTCATGGTCAATCGTTGCGTGCCGACGGTGTATCGACCAACTAACTTATCTTTTTTCAAGTCTTCTTTGGCATATACTCCAAGACCTGAATTTGGAATACTACTTTCCTTTATATCTACTACTCTATGAACATAACAATAAGGACTATATTTACAAGTCATGTTTCTACATTGATTTCCACTACTTTTTGAAATAGCTATACACCGTTCACAAGATGTTTTCTTCATAAGTTATGATTTATTTTTTCAGGAATTATGAATTCAGAATATCGTTTTCGAAACATCGATGGATGATTATCTTTCTTATGCAAATCAATTAACAAAAATGAGTGACGTTCATTTGCAGTAGCATAGTTATATACATCATGGAAAGTTTTTTCATCGATTTCTCCGGAACATGATTCGAATATTTCTTGTAATTCTTTTTTGTCTTTCATTTTAAATACTCCTAAAGAAGTTGCATTGTTCTTAACGGCTCGTGGACAACCACCAAATTGAGACTTGAAATTTTGAATGCAAATAAAGCATGATACGCCTAACGCCCCACCGGTTTCAAAATCAGCTATATGTCGATGTCTTGTAATAAAATTGAGAAATTTTGGAGTTCGAAACAAATTCGTTGATTGACAATCATCAACAAAAACAGCCAATATTGGACGTTCACCCTTGTATTTGTGAACGGGCTTTTCGAAACCGTCTGATGTCAAAAATTCTAACAATAATTCTGGGTCGATATCATCGATAAAGATATTTCTATTATTTAATTTTTCCATTAACAAATTCCATTTTTTCAACTCTTCATGATATTTCAAATATGTGTATCTTTCTTCTTCGGCTTTTTGAATAATATCATTGATAACATTTGCACCATCGTCGGGTTCATACACATCTTCGGAGTCAATATCTAATGATTTCATTAATTTTTTGTTTGAATTAAATGTAGGACTTATTACAAATATTCGATGTAATGACCCTTCTTTTATCAACATTTTAAGATAGTTAGTCACCGCAACTGATTTTCCGCTTCCTCTTTTGCCTATGAAAATTGAATTTTGATGAGCTTTTAACATGTTCGGTCCGGTTTTGATATTGAAAGCACTTCCATTTGGCACATCGATGTTCATATCTTTTACTTTTACAATCTTCATTAAAGATATATGTATAGTTTGTTTATTATTTTTTTTAAAGAAACTATTCTCCAAAAACAATTTTCGATTGTTTCTTTTGATATTCAAATCTTTGATTAAATCTATTATTAACAATTGTGGAATGACATATGCATTACGTATTTCTATATTGTCTTTGGAATTTGATGATTGTGTGCGTTGAGCGGTATACATGTGTTTGCCATATTGTTGTTTAATATCACACGGAGTATATTTGTTACATACTTTCAGATTTAGATGTTCTTTGTTTGTCCATATGTTTGTCATTTTTCTATATTGAAATCCATATTTACAATAACAACATGTGTGTTTGTATATTTTTAAAGGTTTCATAAATTCTCTATGTTGCAACAATCCACCGTCAGCCGGGTTTTCAATATACCAATATGTCGGTTGAAAAAAAATCAATAATTTCAATGGTGCGTTTTACAATAGCGTCCGCCAATACTAAATTTCTCGGTTTGCGTCGGTGTGCTTTAGAATACTCCGTACACGGTGGACTTGCCCATATTATATCAAATGTTTTAGGAACACATATGTTTTGATAGTTCCATTCAAGAATATTACATTGTATTGTTGGGTTATACTTTGATAGAATATCTAACGTTGTCATTTCACAATTTGGGAATTCTTTCGTTAATGCTTTTGAAAATGATTTCGTTCCGCAAAAAAGTTCTAATATTTTCATATATGTTTATTTTATTCATTTTAAAAAAAAAAGAAACTAGAGTAATGATAAGTTTGCATAACGATGATTGTTTCAACATTTTCCCTAACATACCAAGAAATTCAATAGACCTTTTCATTTGTGATTTACCATATAATCAGACAAATTGTTCTTGGGATAAAATTCCTTTCGATTTAGATAAATTATGGATTGAATTAAAGAAAATAGGTAAAAGACATTCAGCCTACATTTTTACTACTACCACTAAATTTGGACATACCATTATTGAAAGTAATAAGAAGATGTTTCGGTATGATATCGTATATGAAAAAACAATGTCATTAGGCTTTTATCATGCAAATCAAATGCCTTTGAGAAGTCATGAAATGATATATGTATTTTATAAACATTTACCAACATTTAATCCAATAATGCTTGAAGGTCATAAACCTTATATACGACAAGGTCAAGGTCCTCGGACTGAATTATACACTCATTATACCGATAGAACACCAACAATTTGTAACGATGGAAAAAGGTATCCAAGAATTGTTATTAAATTTTCAAATGGAAACTACAAAAGTAAACATCCTTGTAGTAAACCGTACGATTTATTTGAATGGATAATTAAATCTTACTCAAATCCTTACGACAATGTATTAGATTGTTGTATGGGTATTGGAAATTCAGCTTTGGCATGTAAAAATCTCAAAAGAAACTATATAGGTATTGAAATTGATAAGAAATACTTTGAAATAGCAAAAGAAAACATCGAAAATTCAAAGTAAATTTCAGTGCGTATTTTGTTTATATTTCCCTAACAGTCCGTTACAGAATAACAGTAATTTTTCCCCAATAATTTTCAGTGCTAAAGCTTTACCTTTTTTATTTAACGAACCATAAAAAATAAACCTCAACAAAACCCTTAACCCGAACCGAAACCCCAAACCTTCAAAAAAAAAAAAAACTATGCCTCGCAACAAGCAACAAGCAATTGCACGTGAAGAGACTGTTACTCTTGAAGAGATTGAGGACTTAAACGAACCCATGTTAGACAAAGAAGCGTGTGCACGAATCGCCGTTGATAATATTTATTGTCAACACGCGATTGAGTCTCATCGCACCGGTTTCCGCCCTACACTTTGGCTATGCTGGGAGTGCAGAACTTTAGTATGCTGCGAGTGTCATTGCGAAAACGAATCGGACGAGAAACCATTGCGGCGGTTTAAACTAACCGGTTTCACGGACCCCGCAATGACCCTCTGCGAGCCTTGTGTCTTTTACTTTGACTTCAAAAAGACTCGCTATCCGGACTTGGTTATATTACCTCCTAATAACCCCGAAGATCCGTCTGCTGAAGACGCCCCTATAATGGCTACAAGCATGCGGAACCGTGCGAACAAAGAAGAGCGGCGTGCGGCAAAGTTAGCGAGAAGGAAGTAGGTAGAACAATAATAGCAAAACACTTGCAATGTAATAGCTGTATTATTTATTGTAATAGCTGTTTGTTCTTGTAAATTGCCTAAACATTGGAAGGCAATTAAGATTGCCGTTTAGCTTGTTTCGTTTTGCACTGTGTGTCTGAACTTAATTTAATTAAACCCTAAATTACCGTGCGTAACCAGTCTGAAGGACACCCCCTTCTCTTAATAATATTTTCATATGAGTTACCGTTGGTGCGCGAAAATGTGTAACCTAATAATACGACAATTCTCTGCTTATTTACTTCTCGTACGCTTCACGTACTCTTCTTCAACGACACATGACAGACACATGACAGACACATGACAGACACATGACAGACACATGACAGACACATGACACTCGTATGCATAACATTTATTTCAAGTAATTCTTATATTTTAATTTGGAAACACGGCGTTGTCATTTGACTGTCATGTGTCTGTCATGTGTCTGTCATGTGTCTGTCATGTGTATGTCATGTGTCGTTGAAGGGGGGTACGAGAAGCGTGCGTAAAGCAGACAAGTGAGTTACACAAAGCATAAACGGCATCAAACAACACAGTCACAAGTAAGTAATAATGGCCCAGTTTATTGTTGATGTTCCTATTAATGCCAAGGCTACAATTCCTTATGATACAAGCAGTGGTATTCCGCCGCAGAAACCTGCCAGTTTCTGTGCGAGGGGCTGTGGCACCGCATGTCCTGCAATTAACGTAGAGCTATATCATAGCACCCCCGGATTGTCCTTCGAAAAGTATATGTGTAACTCTACGTGTTTAAACGGTGCTTGCACAAAAGGAAACGATTCTTGTTTTTTACAACTACACAAGTACACCGATGTCCGCGATTTGTTTACTTATTTCGCAGACCTTGTAGAACATCGCAAAAACGCTGCACAGTTGCACGAAATTGCATTGGGCTTTGCTCAAACCCATTATACGAACTTTGTCAAAGTTCAGTCCCAAAAAAAACATCGGTCGCAAGCGGCAAGTATTTGTAGGTTGCAAGGAGCCATCACAGACGCTGCGACCAACGAACAGGAAACACAACGTCAGTTCGAACAATTGCAGTTACAGTTCGCATCCGCTGTTAGCATTGGGTCGCAAGTGGCTGTATCATCGCAGTCAAGAACTTTATTTGGAAGTCCTGTTTCATCGGTTGTTGAAACTTCCACTCCCTTAATGCCTGCGGACACACCAAAACCGCTACCTGCCAAAACTCCCATTTCCAATGACACTGCCGGTTTCAGTTATTCTGAGGACGAAACCGATGCCGAAGTCGAGAAGTGTCTCAAAGAGGCTGAAGAAACTTTGGGGGTTTGAGTTTGTTTCGCAGTGCCACCAAAGAGGAAGTTGGCGGACTCGCCGGAAGTGCTGGAACGACGAGTCTCAAAATTGGAAAGGGATTGTGTATCTGGTGAAACCTTGTGGACTGCCATTAAAGGACACACAGCTGCCTGTATGGAATGGGACGAATTCGGTGAAAACTGGGTTTCAGAGACTGTAGGGTCAGTAAAAGAACTGAAAAAAGGTATGCTAAAGACAAGCAACTTAGAGGCCCATGTTGATACCAAGATCGGTGCGATGAATACCAACATCGCTGCGGTAAAGACAGAGGTTAAGGAACTTCAGACATCAGTAAAAGAACTGAAAAAAAGTATGCTAAAGACAAGCAACTTAGAGGCCCATGTTGATACCAAGATCGGTGCGATGAATACCAACATCGCTGCGGTAAAGACAGAGGTTAAGGAACTTCAGACATCGGTTGGAAGATCCTCTAAAAATATTTCCAAAGGTGAGGACACGATTATGCAACTAAATACAAAAGTTGTTGCTTTCGAAAAAACCTTAAAGCTGCAAAACCAGGCGATGAAGTTGTTGCCCAAAACTTCAACCGTTGCAGATATTTTTGAAAGGCTTGCAAAGTTAGAGAAAGAGGTTGAATTGCACTCAGCCACTGAGAAGGAACTTTGCCTGGTCAAAGGCAAAAACGAAATCCTGGAGAGAGAGTTAAAAATCGCTGAACAGCATAACAAGTTTCTTTCCAGTCAATTGGACGAGGGGTCTACTTAATCCCTTTACACCAATACCTACCTACCTATTTACACAGCACGGACTGAAGCCCGCCATGGTAGCAGCAGCTGAAATAGTTGTATTTTTATAAGAATTAAATATTGTTGTGTAGATTCCTGCTGATTTTTCCCAACACAAATCCCCTGCTTACATAAAATATTTATTTGTTACCACAATAATTTATCCGCGAAATAACTATTTGTACCTATCTTATTTCTGAATTTATTGTGTCTTAACTTAAATAATTTCCTCCTTTGGTTAGCATATTTAATACCTTTTGACTTAATATAAGATGAATAATCCATCATACCGCACGCACCGACGCTCGCTAATTTTCTATCAGTTTTCTTATCAAACACATCAATCTTCTTATCTTTATTTGTTGATATCTTGACATATACATTTAATTTGTTTGCTTTATCTTTAGTGTATTGAGATATTGAATACTTACAAGTCATTTATATAGTCTATGTTATTATATTAGTATGCAAGGGTCTTTGTGCTCACCATTGAATAATTTTTGCAATAACAAAGTGCTGAATTCATCAAGTAAGATATTCAGTTTTCCTAATAACATAGATACTCCTAATTCAGTTTCAGATTTGAATAAAAGATATGAGTCAAATGAAAGTGAAAAGAAACGATATAGAGTTCAAATGAATAGCTTGTTCAAACAATTAGGTGACTTACAACCGTCACAAATTCAACAATCGTTTTCCAATAGTCTTAGGGAAAAGGCTCTCCATGTTGGAATATCTTCTTATCTCGGTTCAAGAAATTATCAATCTGATTTATTATTTCCGGGCGGTTATGAACATAACACCTATGTGACCGCTCAAAGACAATTGAATAAAGATATTCTCAGCAATCGATTCAATATCGACCCGGAGCTTTCAAATTATGACGCCGTAGTACTCAATAATGGAAATAATCAAATACATATTGCATATCACGGTGCGTCGTCAAATCCATCCTACTTAAATGAAGATAAAGCGGACATATTTTCGGTGATTAAAGGTAAACATGAAACACGAGATTCATTTTTAAGAGCTGAAAAGGTATATTTAGACACATTGAAAAAGTATCCTAATCATGACATTGAATTGTTAGGGACATCTTTGGGCGGTGCGAAATCCATTCATGTCGGTGAGAAATTCAATATTAAATCGACGACGTTCAATCCATTTCTCTCACATGTATTCACCCCAAAGGTTAATGGTAATTCACCACAAAATATTCATCGAGTTGTAACTGATTGGGCCACTGCGGGAGCTTTGAAAATACCATCAAATTCAAATAGAAAGTTGTTTCATTACTTTGAAAACAAGAACCCTTATGATTTATTCAAAGCACCGTATCAATATATCACTTCGCCGCATAATCTCAAACAATTCTTTCAAATGCCAAAGAATAACAAAGTTAATAAGGTCAATTTATTGAAATCTACATTTAATACTATAGGGACCGGACTTGATGTGTTGATGTTCGGAAATGCTTTGAATGACGCAAGAAATCTTTCATCAAAAAATGTTGGAAGTGATGAATTTAACAATCGAATTTCAGAAGATTTGAATCCATTAGGACTGTTAGGAGTAAATTTCGATATCGACAAAAATTACTTGCATGACGACGCACCCTTAGAAGCAAGATTATTGGCTGATTATATATCAAACAAAGGTCCTCAAAGAATGACATCATTTGATAGAAGTATAGATAAATCACAATCAAATAAGTATACATCCATCAATGAAAATATGATTAAAGATGAAAATAATAATGTTTTGGTAAATTATGGAACGTGAACACTTAATCAAAAATGCTCAGATTTTGTACCCTGATTTATCCACATTTCATATTGAATTGATTGTTGATGATTATATCAAAAGACCAAAACTATATGACGATATGTATAATGGAAACATTGAATTACCTTTACCATTGAATAGAGATTCAAAGGAAGATATTGAAATGAATAAAAACTATATTGATATTATAAATAGAGATAGTCATGAGTGTAATATCTGAACGTACACTTTATTTATCAAGTGAAGACCTTTCATCGTTTGGTGATTCCAGAATTATCAATATCAATATACCAACACAATTAACAAACTATAAAAATACAAACAAATTGAAAATAATTGTAAACAATTTTTCGGCTGCAAAGACTTGGTATACCATTAATGAATATAATGGAATTTTCTATATTGCTAAAATAAATTCTGATAATTTGTATGAATGTAGAATACCTGATGGAAATTATACAGATTTAAATGATTTAAAATCGATTTTAGAAACAATTATCTTAGATGTTCTTGTCGCCCACTTTGGATTTGCAAGGCCTGCTGATAGCGTTGATGTTACTTACAATGCAATTTCAGGACGTTTTACGATTACACTTAGCAAACCTGCTCCCGATATTAAATTTGTTGCATTTTCAATAACCGGTGGTTTTCAAGCAGTGCCAGGGAGTAATTTAGGTAATGCATTAAATAATATTTTTAATTCTCCCGGTAAGTACAATGATGTAGACCAAGTCTTAGGCGGACAAACAAATGAATCAGTTGCCGGTTTAGCAGATTTTTCACAGATTAAAGATTTGTTTGACATCGAAACCGTAAATGAAGTATTTATTTCCAAATTTCCCGGTAATTTGCAAACAAATGACGCTATTTATCTCAGAATTTCATCGTTGCCAACAAACAATTTAGAAAGCACTAACCTTTCCAATAATTCAAAAGAGAATGTTATTATTTCCGGTGATATTTTAGGGAAAATTTTGCTACCTTCAGATTTAACTAAACAATTTATTACTTATTTAGATTACGATGAAAATTTTGCAATAGACATTCAAGCATCACAATTTACATTTCTTCGTATCACACTTACGGACAAAAAAGCAAGATTACTTCCTACCGCCGTTTCCCAAAATGGAATTGAACAGTCCATAAATTATGCATTATCTTTGAAATTAAAAGAATATGTAATTAAAATTATATTATATATATTATAGAAAAAATGTCTTTACCGTATAGTCTTGCATTTGGACTTCAAAAACTAAGTGGATATAGTACTCAATATTTTCGTCTTGAAACGACAAACTTGACCGAAGTAAATCCTTACGGTGTTATAACTTTGAATCTTCCAGTTAATGTTTTACAATTGAAACAATTACATTTTCAAATGGTGTTTACGATAGTGCTGTCGAAAGAAAACTAAAAGAAGATTCTTATATTGAGATGCCTTTCACTAATTATTTTACCTTTCAAGATACTCAAACGGAAATGACTAAATCGAATCGATTCTCTTTGTCGGCACAATCTTTGGATATGTTATACGCTGTTCAAAGGCCTTCAAATTACAGTTCGGTTAATAAAGGTTTGCATAAAATTGATAACAAAATAGGTGCTACTTTCGTTCCAAGTTATTTTAGATTTTATTCTGGAGACATTCAATCTTGGCAATATAATGTCAACTCAATTTATTATCCAAATTATCGTGCCACCGCTCTCGATGCTTTTAACTTGGTCACTATTGGTAAAGCTGATAATTATTCCGACGATTCAGGTTGTAAAGTTAATTCTTTGGAAAATTGGTACAATTCTTATTGGACTGCTATGCTTCGATTAAATATGCCTATGCCCGGTATGGGACCCCGAAATTGTTCAGGAATTGATACCCGGGGTTTGAATTCTTCATTCTTTCTTCAAACTCAAAAATCATCGACCGCAGACCCACTTCAAACACCTTTGACGAATAACGAAACATTTATTATTGCACAATGTACAAGTATCATTCGTATTGGTATGGGAAGAATGATTGAAGTGGTTGTATAAAAACTAATTTAATTGTAATTATATATAATTATGGCTGAACAAGCGGGACAAATTTTTGCTTCAAACTTAGGAAATAAACCATTAGGAAAAGTCGATGTTAAATTACCAAATATGATGTTAACTTCAGGCTTTCGAAGTTCTTCGATGATGATTGTTCCATGTAAAACAATACAAGATTTGCGACCACCGGCAAGAGTTTCTAATGTGGACCCTATGTCAGGTTTCAAATCGTATACATTAGGACACGGTGATAAAATTACAAAACAAAATGCTATGTTTTCATTTCCCAATATTCATCCATTAAACAATAAACTGGCACCTTTGGCTCCGACATTCTTTGTGAAATAAAATTAAATTATAGGGTATAGTATATAATGTCTTCATTCGGAAATGATTTTGTTTTAGATAAGAATATCAAAGTTAATAACGGTGTGTTTATTGGTGCTAAAGATAAAACAACAAAAACAACCTTTCAAATAATTGGAGCTGATATAAATATGGATATTGATGGAAGTCAAAGCGGTGACCCCGGAATTGTAAATTTGAATATAGCTGCAAAAGAAAATAAAATGAAAGTTAGATTTGACGGTTTACCTATTGTAGCAACAACCAACAACCCTCCGATTGAAGCAATTACACAAGTAAATGTATTATATGTATTCAAAGCGAATCCAACTGATAAATTTGGAACTGTATATATGAAACTTGCTCAACCGTAAATTTAAAACTTGTGTTATGATATATAATGTCTTCATTTGGAAATAATGTAGTTGCAAGTACATTTAATGGTAAACAAACTCCATCTACAAATGTTCCTGACCCTTTAACAATTAATCAAATAAATGTAAATCAAATAGGTGATAATTCAAACCCTTGTCAAACAATTCATATGGCTTCAGATTTTTTATATCAAAATGATATTGATTTTATTGATAATTCTGATGTAAATAATCAAAGAGAATTCATGAAATTACAAACTGATGGTGATTTAAATTTGGTTAATAATATCAATTTTTATGATTTCATTTTGAACAATCCTGCAAGTAAATCAAAATTTTCTATAGGTTTGGATGAACTTGATAGTTCTTTTGAAATTAAATCTTTAGACCCTGTTCCTCAAACAAGATTGAAAATAGGAGACAATGGTATCAATGAATGGTCCTTTATGCAAACCACATTGAATGTAGAACCGAATGGAGCCGGTGTACTTTTAAATGATGGACCTTTAATTTTAAACACCGGTGATATCACTTTGAATTCTGGAAAATTTATTGGTGACGGTTCTTTGCTTCAAAACTTGCCTTCCGGGGCTAACCAAAATTTACAATCTGTTACCGACCAAGGAAGTACAACTACAACGAATGATATTTCTTTTACCGGAACTTGAAAATTTACGATAAATCAAGATGAAATTGATGGTGCTTTAATTAGGATTAGAGGCGGTACTCAAGATGCTAAAATTCGTATTGGTGAAACAACAAATGATGACGGATATATAAATGCACAACGTGCAATATTAATAGGCAGAAATGCTGGTTCATTCGGTTGTGGAATTGATGTTTTGGCTTTAGGTTCAGGTAGTGGATATGACCAAGCTGGGAATTATTCGGTAAATTTAGGAGATGATTCCGGACAAAGTAACGCCGGTGTGGAATCTGTTTCTGTAGGAAGATTTGCAGGCGAAGTTTTTAGTGGTCTAAATTCAGTGTCATTAGGTTCATATGCTAATAAGAATACCGGAGGAACTTCGTCTGTCAACAATACTATTTGTATAAATGCAACCGGTGTTGAATTAAATTCCGTAAATCCAAGTTCATTTACGGTAAAACCTATAAGACCAAGTCCTGATGTGACATTAGAAAATTTACAATTGTATTATGATTCAGTTTCCGGTGAAATAAAATCTGGTGCTATTAATAATGGAAGTATTGGTTCATTAAGTCAAGTTTGGCTGTCGGTAGTTCTGGAAATAACATTAATTTAAGCGGAGATTTGGATTGTAGTGCTATACGACTTGTAAGTAGCATAGACTGGGCATATACAACGCCAACATCATCATTGACAACCTTAGGAATTCCTTTGACAGGTTTGACAAATTCATATACGGCAACATTACCCACAAGTCCGGTTCCTCATACAGGTGATGTATTTACTTTTAAAAATAATACCGGAGCTACAATAAATGCTGGAGATATTGTTCAATTTTCTGATGATTTTTCAGATGTAAATGGTGTAAAAATATATGCCGCTTCGGCAAGTCAATCTAATCAAAATTGTATGCCTATTGGAGTTTGTGTTCAAAATTCAACAACCGGAAATTCTTGTTTCGTTTGTACAAAAGGATTCACAACTTGTAAAGCTATTGATGGAAGTTATGTCAAAGGTCAAATGTTGGGTTGTGCACCGGGAGGGTCAGTCAATTCTTCACAAATCACTACAAATAATGTTGGAATTATCGGTGTATGTATGGAAAGTAAAGTTGTAACAATCTCGGGTTCAGGATTATTGGTTTGGATTAAACCTGATTTTAAATTGTGATTTAATATATATATATATCAGATGTCTTCTTTTGGAAATGATATTGTTTGTAAAAATATACAATGTGATACGGTTAATGGAAATGCTCCTACCGGGGGGTCTACTAAGTGGCAAAACCTACCCGGTGGTAATGATATAGAAAGGACAGTTGGTAACGTATACGTAAACAATCTATACGGCAGAGACGTTTTGAATACTTCAATTATAAACTTCCGATATTTGAAAAATGTTTTAAATAGTGGAACTGCACAAATTGAACTAAAGGATGGAACTGATAATAGTCTTATAATTGTTACAGGCAGTGAACTGCAAGTAAATACAACTTCCGGTTTGTTAGTAAATGGAAATGCAAGAGTCAATGGAGAAATAAACAATACTACAAATAACAAAACTAACATTGATTTATTTGGAACAAAAGTATCAGGTAATTCATTTATTGGTTTGAATACCTCAGCCGTGGACATACTAAATGCTAAAACTATATATTTTATAAAATTTTCAAAAAAAACCTGATGGTAGTGCAACTCAATTTTTCAGAATTAATATGAAAGGTGATATAATAGGTTGCAATGATATAGAATGTAATGATATAGAATGCAATAAGTTAACAACAAAAACTTTACAATACGAAAATCTTAATTTGTCAAATTTTCCGAGAATACAGCCTAAAGCTGGTCAAGGTATTCGAATATTGGAATTTCCTTCAAATACTTTTGGTGTAATGTGTATATTTCAGCTAGCAGGTAATGAAACAGGTACTCAACAAGCTAATTTCAAAATTCAACACGCTGATTCAGATGTGAATAATAACATTGTAGACAACTATGTTTTGATTTGTGAAGGTTTAGGTTTCTTTACTAGCGAAGCGAGGAGAGATACATTAGTTGCATCTTCAAATTTACTTGGAGAGAATGGTTTGGAGCTTAGAATTTCTTCGTTGTTTGAAAATTTTTCTGACGATTTTATTAGATTTTTCTTGAAATTGACTCCTCATTCTCCAAACCCGTAATTTCTTCGGTTTTTTCAGGGGGACAAAAAACCTCAAAAAATAAAATCCACTTAAAGAGTGTAACTCAGTAGGGTAAACAAGCAACCATGAATACATTAGACTTACATTGTTGGATTGAACGTAAGGATGGTTCTATTTATGACCCAACTCCGATAATGAATGAAGATTTTATTTTTATGTTTCGTAATATAAGTGACAAAACAAGGTATTATGAAAAATATGAAGGTGATGAATTAAAAGATGCTTGCATCAATGTTTTTGATGTTATCAAAAAATTTGAAAAAGATAATGAAAAAAATGGAATTAGTACAAGAACTCAAGTAAAAAAGAACAAATATTCTTTACCAAGCTTATGTTTCTTGAATGCTTATTATTGGGTACAAGACCATAAAGGTGAAGGTAGAATGAAAATAGGAAAAATGGGTGACCAGCTTTAGGCTGTATTCTCGGAAAATTTGACAAATTGAGATTTTCGTATTGTAAAGTTTTTGTTGTTAACTTATTGCATTCTATATCATTACATTCTATATTATTGCAACCTATTATATCACCTTTAATATTAATTCTGAAAAATGGAGTTGCACTACCATCAGGTTTTTTTTTGAAAATTTATAAAATATATAGTTTCAGCATTTTGTATGTCCACGGCTGAGGTATTCAAACCAATAAATGAATTACCTGATACTTTTGTTCCAAATAAATCAATGTTAGTTTTGTTATTTGTAGTATTGTTTATTTCTCCATTGACTCTTGCATTTCCATTTACTAACAAACCGGAAGTTGTATTTACTTGCAGTTCACTGCCTGTAACAATTATAAGACTATTATCAGTTCCATCCTTTAGTTCAATTTGTGCAGTTCCACTATTTAAAACATTTTTCAAATATCGGAAGTTTATAATTGAAGTATTCAAAACGTCTCTGCCGTATAGATTGTTTACGTATACGTCACCAACTGTCCTTTCTATATCATTACCACCGGGTAGGTTTTGCCACTTAGTAGACCCCCCAGTTGGAGCATTTCCATTTACCGTATTACATTGTATATTTTTACAAACAATATCATTTCCAAAAGAAGACATATAATATATTATAATATTACAATTTAAAATCAGGTTTAATCCAAACCAATAATCCTGAACCCGGAGTTATTACAACTTTACTTTCCATACACACACCGATAATTCCAACATTATTTGTAGTGATTTGTGAAGCATTAACTGAACCTCCCGGAGCACAACCTAACATTTGACCTTTATGGCTACTATCCAAATGCATGGTCCTCCCACAAGGACCAACGCGCGATGACTATTATGAGTGCCACATGGATCTTTGAGGCGTATACGTGCTTTTGGCATCATATTTATGAGTCAATTGAATAATTTCCCCTACAGGATCGTCCACGCGTGTGCTAGAGGGGCGTGCTTAAAGGGTGCGCTTTTGATATGTTTTTATCGAAATCGTCGAAAAAAAGATGGTCCTCCCACAAGGACCATAGTCTTTAAGCGTCCTAGCGGTTGCATGGTGCGCGGTGTTGGCCGCTCATGGGCGCACACCTTGAGTTTATGACCAAATATGAAAACTTAGTTGGATAGTCCACACTCTAGTCGCCATCTGAGCTCTCGTTTACCGTGGCGGGTGATCACTCCCGAGTGAAATAAGGATTTTATGATTTTTGCACTTCTAATTTTCACTTCGCGTCAAGCTAACGAGTGCACATCGCTCACACACTTGCCCATATGGCTTATGTTAAGCTTTCAAAAAATCATTTTATGGATATACTTCAAAAGTTTAAGCAGCATACGCTCCTATCACACTGTGAATGCACTCTAGCAGGCATCGTGGATAATGGGTCATGTTTGCACCGATTATCCCATTCCGGCTAAAAAAACCGACTAAAAAGGTGTACGGTTGTTAATAAACATTAGAGATGGCCAATATATGCACTCCAACATGACGTATGGCCCAAATATGATGGGGACATGTGTATAAGATCGATATGATCGCATGGACGCAGGTGTAGCCTGCACATACTATTCCCAAAAAATTATTGAAGATATCGTATCTTTTTGTGCCTTTTTGAATTTTCAAAAAAATGCAATCTTAAAAAGTTGAGGGTGCTTGTCGCAAATGCGAACGCCATGGATATATTGGGTGGATCCAGGCCGGACCAAGCATCGAAGTAATTAATATATGTCCCATTGATACTAAAAATCATTGGGCGCGCCTGCTAGATCCGAACCAATGCCCAATTAAATTCTTGCAACATTGGTCCTTGTGGGAGGACCATAATCGATTATGGTCCTCCCACAAGGACCATGGGATAGTAGCCATTTAACATAACTTCCATCAATAGCTTTGCAAGTTGTGAAACCTTTTGTACAAACGAAACAAGAATTTCCGGTTGTTGCATTTTGAACACAAACTCCAATAGGCATACAATTTTGATTAGATTGACTTGCCGAAGCTGCATATATTTTTATACCATTTACATCTGAAAAATCATCAGAAAATTGAACAATATCTCCAGCATTTATTGTAGCTCCGGTATTATTTTTAAAAGTAAATACATCACCTGTATGAGGAACCGGACTTGTGGGTAATGTTGCCGTATATGCATTTGTCAAACCTGTCAAAGGAATTCCTACGGTCGTCAATGATGATGTTGGCGTTGTATATGCCCAGTCTATGCTACTTACAAGTCGTATAGCACTACAATCCAAATCACCGGTTAAATTAATGTTATTTCCAGAATTACCGACAGCCAAAACTTGACTTAATGAACCAATACTTCCAGAATTTATTGCACCGGTTCTAACTTCATTTGATGCAGAATCATAATATAATTGTAAACTTTCAGAGCTAACATCAGGACTTGCTCGGATAGGTCTAATATAACAAGAATTATTTACCCCAGCATTAAGTTCAAGACCGCTTGCGTTCAAAATTATTGTATTATCAATAGCCGTAGCACTTTGTGAAGAATTTTGACCGCTCAAAGCACCAATATTAATAGAATTCTCGCCAGCCAAATATTCCCCTGCAAATTTTCCGATATTTACTGAATTCTCGGAAGCAAAGCTTTGCCCTGCGTCGTCCCCAACGTTTACGACGAAAGCATTACATTGATTGTTGCCGGAAATTATAAAAGCAAACATCCTTGTGCAAAACCATGTAATTTATTTGAATGGTTAATAAAAACATATTCTAATGAAAATGATTTAGTCATTGATCCTTGTTGTGGTATCGGCACTTCAGGAATTGTGTCAAAACAATTGAATAGGAATTATATAGGAATTGAAATAAATAAAAAGTATTTTGATATAGCATTTGAAAACTCTTTTAAAATATAAATATGTTTTTTTAGAAAAGGATTTAAAATTATTAAAAAAGCAATATAAAAATACATTAAAAATATTTAAATGATTATAACATTTAAAAACTTTTTAAATTTTTAGAATTGTTTTAGAAAAGATTAAAACTTTTAGAAAATTGATAAATATGAATGATATATGAATTAAAAAGATAAAAATATATATTTGATTATAACATTTAAAAACTCTTTTAAAATTTTAGAATTGTTTTTAGAAAAATTATAAATTATTTATAAAAATCAAAAAATTATATAGGAATTAAATAAATAAATGATATATTTGAATATCACATTTAAAAACTCTTTTAAAAATTTATAATTGTTTTTAGAAAAGATTAGAAATAATTAGAAAATTATTTTCTTATATATTGTAATATGGGATTCAAAAAAGGTGAAAAAAATACGGACGAAGCTACTTTAGAGAGACTAAAAATAGCTAGACAAAAAGCTATGGACACTAGAAAAAAGAATGCTGATGCTAAAAAAGATATAAAACTTGCAAAAGAATTGGAAAATAAAGGAACAAACAGTTATTATGCTGACAAATTGTTGTGGTAAAGTTTTAATCGGCAAATTCTATTTCAACTTTTGTAGGAGTGGTGTACAAGTCATTTATTCCTTCCCTACAACTAATGCAAATAAATGGAAAGCTATTTTGATGCTTTACAAATTCAGGGGTTAATGCTTGCCTCCCTTCTTCAAAAGCTATACAATTAATGCAACAAATCCTATTGCACTCAATGCACCTTGTACAAATAGGATTCTTTCTTGTAGGTTGATATTTTGTAAGGTCAATTGTAATTTCAGGGCCTGCACAAACAATAATCATTAGTTAAGTATATTGTAATATTATTTGCAAGGTAAAGCATGTCACAATAAATAAATCAACAATATTTTTTGCAAACGCAATAGAATACAAATATAAGAAAACTCTTATTATATATTGCACAGCCCAATTATTTCAAGGCTGGTAAGTTCAAAACTAAAACAGTCAATAAGTTATGGCCTACGTTGGAACCTATTCTGCCCGTTTAGCATATTTGCAAAAAAGACAAACACTAAGGTAAGTCCGAAAATGATTTGCGTAAAGAAGAGTGCCACCAGCTCTGCGGAGTAGTTGGTTACAAACCACAAAACCTTTGTGGTTCCAACACAAAACGGGTTGACCGAATTGAAAGTCTTTTGGCATTGCAAAAAAATGTGTGCCTGCTGCACCAGAGTTATGATAATACCAAAGTATATCATTGCGAACAACCCAAAAAGAAATATTTTTGCAAAAATCCCCTGGGTGTGCAACCAGTGTGCCAAAACGCCTGCGTCCGATTCGGGATTTGGGTTAGAATCGGCAAAAGCTGCAGCCAAGCCGAAATCCCCGATAGCGTATTTGTGTGCATTGCCGTGAAAGTGTTTTTTCATGAAACCGTTTGCACTTGCAATAGAGTACAAAAAATACACGCCAGAAACAGGCTTCCCATTGAACTTCCCTCTCAAGGACCAAACATCGGTCACTTTATTTAAATACTTTTGTTCAAAAGGTTTTCCGAAGGGGTCCCTTTTGATTGGAGTTCCGCGAGGCGAAAGTAATATATCACCTTCAGGGGGAGGAGTAGGAGCAGCAGCGGGGACGTTGTCAGCCATTTCAAAAGTATAAAACGGAAAAATATTTAATTTAGATTATTTATTGCGACCGGCAAGCATCTTTGAAACTTCCGAGTTTCAAAGATGCGTTTTGTATTTTGGGTGCACCCTAATTTTACAAAACGGCCGAGCGCTTCCCGTTTGTGCGGGATATTCACATTTATTCCATGGAATATTTCATATGGATTAACACACATAAGCACGAAGGCATCGGCCACGCATCTTTGAAACTAACGAGTTTCAAAGATGCGTTTTTTGTCATTTGGGTGCGCATACCCAAATAACAAATCAGCCGAGCGCTTCCCGTTGGCGTGGGGTATCCAACGCTTGAATGTTGAATATTCATTGTAATATGAGTTAGCAAGCGAGGTTGCAAAGGCATCGGGACAGAATCTACGAAACTGTCCTATGCCTTTGCCTTTGGGTTTGGGTTCGAACGTGACACCCAAACCCAAAGATGCCAAACAGCCGAGGGCTTCCCGTGCGTCCTAACGCACGAAACTTGGCACGAATACTACCATGGTACATATATTTAAGTTGCCAGAAGCTCAAGGCTTCAAGTTACTTGTGCGCGAAACGCGCAATTTATTTCTAAGGCAGATGTTTTGGGTTTGGGTTCGAACGTGACACCCAAACCCAAAGATGCCAAACAGCCGAGGGCTTCCCGTGCGTCCTAGAGCACGAAACTTGGCACGAATACTGCCAAGATACATATATTTAAGTTACCAGAAGCTCAAGGCTTCAAGTTACTTGTGCGCGAAACGCGCAATGTATTTCTAAGGCAGATGTTTTGGGTTTGGGTTCGAACGTGACACCCAAACCCAAAGATGCCAAACAGCCGAGGGCTTCCCGTGCGTCCTAACGCACGAAACTTGGCACGAATACTACCATGGTACATATCTTTCAGTAACCAGAAGCTCAAGGCTTCAAGTTACTTGTGCGCGAAACGCGCAATGTATTTCTAAGGCAGATGTTTTGGGTTTGGGTTCGAACGTGACACCCAAACCCAAAGATGCCAAACAGCCGAGGGCTTCCCGTGCGTCCTAGAGCACGAAACTTGGCACGAATACTGCCAAGATACATATTTTTGAGTTACTTGAAGCTCAAGGCTTCAAGTTACTTGTGCGCGAAACGCGCAATTTATTTCTAAGGCAGATGTTTTGGGTTTGGGTTCGAACGTGACACCCAAACCCAAAGATGCCAAACAGCCGAGGGCTTCCCGTGCGTCCTAGAGCACGAAACTTGGCACACATACTGCCAAGATACATATCTTTCAGTAACTTGAAGCTCAAGGCTTCAAGTTACTTACTTTTTTTCAAGCAGAACACGCCGTGAGTGTCTATTGTGGCAAAGATGGCAAATAATAAAAGTCATTATGCGTAAAGAGTCGTTATTCACGGCCGTGACTTTTAGATTCACGGCCGTGAATCTTTCCGAATGGAACCAAAAACCGTTCGATTAAAATCGGACGGTTTTTGGTTCCATTCGGACATATGGACATCACGGCAAGACAACTCTTCAGTGTAATATTTCGCATGGCATGGCGATAGCTCAACAGGTACAGTACAGCGTCATGGATGCATGCACCGGTAATAGCCGGATGAGATAAAAAAAACTTAATCTAAAATCAACATGAAAAATGGGTTAATCTAAAATCAGAGAGAAATAATCTAAATTAAATTGCCTACCGTATAAAACTGCATCCCCACCCCACCGCATACCCCAGCCTAATCGGACTCAACAACCGATTCCGCATATGAAACTGACCCCGATGACATAGCATCCGAGTGTTTTAGTTTGAGATACTTCTGCTGCAATTTGAACGTGTCCTCTAACAACGCATTGTAGTTGTCCACAAGCTGGTCAAACCGAACTTTTAGGGGGTCATATTTGATAGCTACCATAGCTTGTTCATAGACAACCTCAATGGCTGCCGAGGCTGTGGGGTTCTTTGAAGTCAACATCACAATACGACGTTTTAGTTGTGTGACCTCGTTTATCAGTTGGTCAACGTGAGCTTGTGAATAAGTTAGAACATTGTTGCTGCCACAAACACTTTCATCGCGAGACTTCAACAACGTTAACTCCGACTCTGTATCTCGCAGTTTAGAAGTAAGTTCTTCGTGAGCGAAACAAATAGTGTTGTATTTTGTAGTGAGATCGGTCAGTTGTGAAAAATATTGTTCGCATTTCTCTTTTGCAAAAAGAATTTCGGCAGTCAGTTCTGCGATACTGTCATTTAACGTTGTGTTGGCTGACAAAACAGTAGAATAACTTGCTGTAACGCGGTCTAATTCGGCTTTAACTTGGGCTGCAAACTCATCGCTCTGACGAAGTATTTCGGACTTTGTGACTGAAACATCGGAAACATTGGAAAAAGAACGTTCCAAAGAAGAATTGCTTTCGCAATCAACGGGAGCATCGCTCTGGCCATCAAAGCAAAGACTGTCAAAGGCAGCGTCCAATTCGTCAAAAGGAATAGCACGAGCGGACGGATCAAGTTTCTTTTGTTTGCTACGTTTTCCAGACTCTTCACTGTAAAAAGAAATTGCTGGAGACGAAATGGGGACGTCCTTTAAAATATCTTTGACAGCGTCTACAGAGGGACTGTTGGCGACTCGCTTACTCTCATTCCGTGCAAGGTTTGTGGCTACACTTTCAAGTCTTTTAGCAAGTAAAATGGCAGACTCGCAATCTTTTTCCCTGGTTTTGTCAGCAGTCAAGAGCACAACTTCCTGTCCAAACATCGTTGCAATATCCTCTGCAGAGGCATCGCTGTGTACACAAATATACGCGTTTATGACAGGGGACATTGCTTCAGAAAACCGAGCACCAAAAGCAGCAATCGCTTGGTCCCAATGATGGCGACAAAATATCGTTGTGGTATAGCACTCGCAACGAACAGCTTCGTAATTACTGAAACCATGCTGCCGAACTTTCCTAGCTTTCACACCACAGCATCGTGTTCCATTTCCTTTTTCTCTTATTAACGATTCTGGTGGGTATTCATTTGTCACCCTCGTATCGTATATCACGGACCCATCTTTACCCAAGCGAAACACTCCAGACACTTTCAAAGGCGGCGTCTGCTCAGACCTCTTAGAAAAAGAGGGAAGCATACAATACAACCATGATACTACAAGCGGTGGCAACATACCTGCGGACACAAAAATAAGCTGTAGGTAAGTGTTGAATGTAGAGAAGTAACGAACTGTGGAGTGAGAATACTGGAATATCCTAGTTCACTAGATATCAGAAACTCCCGAACTGTGTGGATAAACTCATAAGATAAATAAACCCTAAGCTAGATATACCCGGAACGGTCTCGGACGGTTTCGGAGTCTAGCCTACCTGTGACACAGCGTGTGTCACAGCACGAACCTATAGATCAGTCAGCAGTCCAGTGTTGGTCCTAGGAGTCTGTCATAGGGGCCTGACCGGGACTCCCAGTCAGGGCTGCCTATACAGATTTCAGCACACCACCCCAGCACTGTGGGTGGTGACTGTCTAGGAGAGTCAGATAATGTAAGATAAGTTAGGGCAGGAGCCAGGTTGACAGACCTAACTGCTAATCCAACTGTGCAATTCTGAAACACAAATTGGAAACCCTCTAGCTAGCACAGGTGCAGAAACCTACGGGCATTGTGCACCCGCTAAACAACTGAAAGGCACCGAGCTAGCAAGCCAGAATGTAACTTGTAGATGTCAAAAGCAAAACATAAACCAGAAAAGTTGTTGAAGTCACCGGAGTTCCGCACACCACCATGTTGGTGTGCATCCAGAGTGAACAAGAAGTCAATCGACAGCACCAAAGTAGCCAGCTGTGGTCTCAATCAAGTCGGACCCGAAGGGAGGGTTCCCGAAAGGACCTCTCTCATGTAGAGCCACACCGTAGAAGAAGGCCATGTCGAAGATCAAATCTGCCTGAGCAAGATCCTGAAAGATGTCAGGGGGCTCAGGCGGCCCAAGCGGTGGCACATTGTCAGCCACAAAGAAACCCTGAGCCGGGATCACGGATTCAACAAATTCACTCGTGGAGAAAATTGACGGAGTCTCCCAATCGAGGTCACCACCAGGCGAAGGCAATCCCACAGCCGACTGAGCATCGGGCACGGCTGCCACCCCCATGATCGAGATGCAAAGAACGAGTGAAAGGAAGAAAGGAACTCCCCACGGCCCAACCGTGGCAGGAAAGCCCCAGGGCGGCTTCCCACAACCGTAGGACCTCCGCTCGTCTACGGGCGGCCCGGAAACATGACTGGCCGACGGAGGCGAACCCCGCGGCTTCAGCCGGAAGCTGCCGTCGGCAAAGTCCTCGTAGTCGTCGGTGTCGTAGCCGGTGAGGTCAACCGGCGCGATGGCGGCGTGGTTGACAGTCTGAACGAACCCAGGGAACTCACCGTCCGTCGTGGCAGTCACCCGCGCCGATTGAAGCGGCACGGGCTTCACATCCTCCTCCTGCGAGACAGGTATAGCAGGGGCCGGCACGGCGGATGCCGATGCCGCCGCACCACCTGCCGGAACCTGCTCCTCCGGCATGTTCCCCGCTGCCGCGGGGCCGCACACCAGAGCCGAAGCATGCGGCTCGAGAACCGCCCGTGGTGGGAAGGATGCGTGGGTGTAGTGCACCTTGCAGTTTGCCGCGGCATGGACCTCCGCGGCGAGATCGTCCAGCCGCTGATGAATGTCGTCACCTGCGGGCTCGTCAGCAGGCTGCTGCGGCTCTACCGTGAAGCCGTAGGCGGACACGTCGATCCCGCCCACCGCACCCGCACAGAGTACCGCAGGCGGCCCGTACGTAGATGCCGCAGTGGCAAAAGCCTCGGCCCCATCATCCGCCGCCTGCTGGAACAGGGCACACATGGCCAATGCACGCACCCCCTCCGCGTCCTCCTCGTCGATGGGAATGCAGAATGCCGCGGCCGAGTGCGGGGGATGCTGACGCCCGCCCAACGGGCAGTCGCGGTAGAAGTGATACTGCTCACCTTTCCCGCCTTCTTGCACCTTCCGCAGAAGGGCTTCGCCTTCTGGTCGTCACGGTCGAAACCGACTGCAGGCAGCGGGTGCGTGCCGACACGGAATCCCCGCTGCGTACCGCGCTGCTGCTGCTGCCGCTGCTGACGCTGCGGCTGCTGCCGCTGCTGCTGCGCCGGCGGTGCGTCCGCCCCGCGTTGCTGCCGTAGCAAGTCTTGAAGCTCGTTGATCTTGTTGAGGAGGGCGCCGTACTCGGTGCTGGAGAGCTGCGCGGAGATGCCGCTCTTGCCCGAGACTGCCTTCCCCGCCCCCGTCTGCGCCCAAGCCTGATAGATCTCCACCACAAGGGAGCGGAGAGATGCCAAGGACACATGCGCGAGGTCGGCCGCGAGAGGATACCGCACCTTGACCGCGGTGTAAAACACCGGGTCCAGCCGGTTGTACAGGGAGAGCTTCCTGGTCTCCTCGGTGGGTGTCCAGTCCGTAGCTTTGTTATCCCGCACCAGACGCTGTTCCCGAGCCAAGATGGGCTGCGGGTCAGTGTCTGCGGGATAACGTAACGCGGCGTGCTCCTCCTGGTGCGACTCACGTAGCGCCACAGGTACACAGCCCTTGATGATGTCCACCAGGGCTCGCCGTCCATCACGGTCAGACGAGGCGTCGGTGCCAGTCAACCAGACGTAGGCGTTGCTGTGCTTCTCGATAACCAGAGCCAAAACGTCGAAGAGCAAGCCGTTGACTTTGGTCACCACACGAGCCAGAGGGTCGTCGAGGTCAAAAGATGCCAGCTCCAGCCCAGCTGAATGAAACTCCGTACGCAGCTGCACCACCAGCTCGGAGAGGAGGCCAGCGTCGTCCGTACCGCGGAAGTGGTGCTTCTTGTCCCCAAGGACATCCTCCCGGACACCCTTGGCCCATTGGCGGTGCAGCCGCGTTTTGTAGACGTCGTCAACCAGCTTGCTCTGCTCCTGCAAGTACTTCCTGGTCGCCACGTCTGCATCTTCGTTTGAATTCGGAGCGGGGTTCGGAACAGTTGGCGTACGCACCGTCGGACTGTTCCGAACCCCGTCTAACAGCCTCAGTGAGGCGTCGATGTCACTGTCCCTGTCCAGGGACTTCTTCGCTCGGGTCAACATGCCCATACTCTGAAAAGCCAGAGGGGAGGTGGTACGCAGTCGTGCGGTTGGGTGTGGTAGCGGAAAAATGGTAATGGTCAGCAGCGGAGAGAAGCTGAGAGAGCGGAGCGGCGAGGGGCACTCGAAGATGTCGTCGAAGTCGAAGGTGTCGCGAACACCAGCCCAGAAAACAGTAACCAGCAGGGCCAGTGCCGGTGCAAAACTGGATCCGAACTTTGCTAAGACTAGTCCGTAACGAGGCGCGGTCCCCATGGCCGCCACTCACAGTTGCTTACCGCAAACAATTCATACCATAATTCCTAGTCGCACCCAAACGCGCATGCGCGCACCACCTCTCCAAGCGGCCGTTTAGCCAATCATGGCCAAATCAGCAAGTGGAATAAAAGCGTGGATGGGGCCACGACCTACTGGAATATCCTAGTTCACTAGATATCAGAAACTCCCGAACTGTGTGGATAAACTCATAAGATAAATAAACCCTAAGCTAGATATACCCGGAACGGTCTCGGACGGTTTCGGAGTCTAGCCTACCTGTGACACAGCGTGTGTCACATCACGAACCTATAGATCAGTCAGCAGTCCAGTGTTGGTCCTAGGAGTCTGTCATAGGGGCCTGACCGGGACTCCCAGTCAGGGCTGCCTATACAGATTTCAGCAGAGAATAATTTACAAGTCTTTTTGGAGACTGGTACGAGGCCGCACCGAGGCCGCCTTGAGGCCGCCTTGAACCCGCTGCGAATCGTAAATTTAAATGATTATTACTATATTTTAAATAGAAAACAATAAATCAAAGTGGGAACTGTATTAATAAATATCAGAAAACTAATAGGAGATTTATCAGAAATTCCAAAAAATACTTAGTATACGTAGAATTTCGCAAGGAATCCAACTCCTGATAATATGAACCTAACAAAGACCATCAGAAATATTTTGTTGAAAAGGAATAAATTGACTAAGCTTCTTGAAAAAATAGATATAAAACCGGGTGATAAAGTTAGGATTAAAATTAAAACTAAAACGTTTGATAAAGAATCTCAACGATGGTCGACAAAAATATATAAAGTAAAATCTATGAAAGGATTGAGTTATATTATCGAAGACGGTAAAGAAACTTTGGCACGTCGGTATAAACCACGCGAATTATTGGAAATTAAACGTAACAATTCTAATAATAAGAAATCCACTGATGAACCTACAGTTTCTGAATTAGTTTCTAAACAAAATAAAAAAGAAAGAACTCTTAGGAAAGAAGGTGTCTCATCGTCTAATCGAATATCTAAAAGGACAAGAAGTCAAAATAAAAATAATAAAGATAATGAAACGGAAATTGATTTACGATGATTTGTATCAATTGTATTATATATATATTGTTATGGTAAGAGCTAATCAAACACAGGCTCAACGAAGGCTGAATAATAATGTTTATTGTGGATATAAAGACCCTGCACCCTCAGGTCGTCCGCTTGGAAATAAAATTCAATGTAAAGCTCGTCATCAATTAAGGCGGTATGGAAGAATTTTAAGACCACCTCATCCTGCGGATAGACAACAAAATAGACGAAACAATTAATATATATGTAATATTATAAAATATATGAGAAAGATATTGACTGATGATATTGTCAAACAATATTGTCTAAACGAATTAGGCTTTAGAAATGCTGCATCTAAAGACTTATTAAACTTCCATAAATGATTTAAGAACAATTAACATGTATATATATTGAGAACTTAATTAATTTACTTTTCATTTACTTACAATTTTTATCTTTTATCTTTTATCTTTTATATTTTGTTTTTATTTTACATTTATTTTTTTATGGTAGATTTTTTATTTATTTATTATTGTATACACATTTAATCACGTAATTTATTCTCAATTTATTACGTAATTATTTCTTGTATCTATTATTTAGTTATTTTTGTGGGGGGCTATAATCGGTACTATAGTAGTGCCTCCTCGGCTGCCTTCCTTGCCTCAGATGGGGTGGCCACTTGAGACATATCCACATTAGCGCCCGCTCCAGTAAACGCTCTGGAGCCACCAGGTCCTTCAAGGGCGCGTTGGGCAGCAAGCTCCACTGCCGTTCTCCTGGCAGCCTGGGACAAGACGAAACTGTTCATTAGCTAATGAACGCCTTCCGCCCCGGTTCAGGCTCAAAGCGCGCGTTTCGAGGCGGAAAGCGTTCATTAGCTAATGAACGCCTTCCGCCCCGGTACAGGCTCAAGGCGCGCGTTTCGAGGCGGAAAGCGTTCATTAGCTAATGAACGCCTTCCGCCCAAGGACAGGCTCAAGGCGCGCGTTTCGAGGCGGAAAGCGTTCATTAGCTAATGAACGCCTTCCACCCCGGTACAGGCTCAAGGCGCGCGTTTCGAGGCGGAAAGCGTTCATTAGCTAATGAACGCCTTCCACCCCGGTACAGACTCAAGGCGCGAAAGGGACGTACTATAGCCTGTACAGCAGGTATTTCGCCACCACTGCCGAGGTCATCGATCACTGGCGCTGGCCTCTTGCTTTGCCAGAAAGGAGCTGTAATCGACGCTTTCCACGCTGTGTTTTTTACATAGCTCGCTATAAAGAATTCCTTGCTTTTTCCTTCTTGTTCTGCCCTACTTCTCAAATTTTGATAAGCCGAAAGCCGATTCGTGTGCCTTGGAAGGCTCAGGGCTTCCTCAAAGTTTGCGCTGTCCAGTTCGATTACAGTAAGCTTGTTGTTCCTAAGAGCGACGAAATACAGTATTGGAGTCTGGCCTTCAATTATACTATACGCTACGCGTTTTCCCGGAAGAAGGCTACCGTCTGCATTTACAGTCGGAGAGGTGTTTTGGGGAAAATTGTAAAACATTTCTTCAGTCTTCTCGTTTGGGTCATCTGAGTGGATTACTATTTGCAAGGTGTCTGCAGGATTATCGGTTTTTAGCGTTCTAACAATGCTCCACTTGTTGCCAAGATATTGCTGAAAAATATGATGTTCCCTCAGTGCTTGAAATGTTTCTGCTGTCGCCATACTGAAATGAGAGAAATTGGCTGTCAACTGTGAAAGGGGTGTGTGTGAAGGAACTTTGAAAAAGTGATGTAACTTTAGCAAAATATTGTAGGTCATTTCTGGCGGCTAAAAATGACATGTCAAATATCGATGACAATTTTTGTCAAAAATGACATTTGCTGTCGCTTCCTGATTCGGTCTGTTCAGATCAAGGATATGATTTAAAGATATCCTGGTGTCATTTGCGCTGAAATCGAGAATCGATCGATCCAAAAAGATAGAAATTCTCCGTTGACTCGCAAGTCCATATCATTTTCAGAACGTAATAAACGGCTTCATAAGCTAATGACGGCTAATTTTGACGAAAATATGTTTTCTATTCCTTTTGATGAGGGTTGCGAGATTATCTGCAAACCGTGCCCGGGAATAGTTATTGAAGATTCTATGGAAATAGGGGCTGACTTCTTTGATCATGAGCCAATTCCAAGCATAGCCCCGAGCGCAAATACGCAATTGGTCCTTTGGAACGCGCCTGTGACGTCTAGATCGGAAGTTAGCTCTAATTCTTCACGCGTTTCCGGGACACGCGCTTTGCGCGAAATTGACTTACAAGAGATAAAAAGCAGACTTGATACAGAATTTCCAGAGACAAGTTTAGACTTGCTTAATGAAGACCCTCTTCGGTGTTTAAACGGTGAAGTAAACAAGCAGATTGTTGTGCGCAAACCGTACGAATCCGACATAAGCAAGCAGAAATATACAGGCGTAATTAGTATCAAGCAGCGACGTTTGCAGGCTGACAGTATATCAATGGCAGAAACCATTAAGTGCAATTGCAAGTCGCACTGCTGTCTATCTTTCTCATCGGCAGATATTAAGTCATTTCGCGAAAATATTTTCAGCATGTCGCAAAAAGATAGGAAGGAATACTTCGTGAAGGACTTGCTAAAAAACAGCTTACGATCTGAAGACAAATTCGACTTCAAATACTAGTAGTATGATGTAGCGTTTGACGACAAAATTTTCCCCCACCAACAAAACCCTAGGCTGCGCCTAGGGTTGGGGAAAAATCTTATCGCCAAACCCTACAACATCCTACTACTATCCAAACCCTAGACAATTCCGGTGACCTTCCGGTGAATTTATCCGGTCCGGTCAGCTTCCGGTGAGCTTCCGGTGAATTTATCCGGTTCGGTGAGAGTTTCCGGTGGAATAAATATAAATTAAAAGCAAAAGTTTTAATTTAAAGATTTTAGTACGTTAAGATATTAGAAAGAGCTATGACAGAAATTAAAGAAATCATCGAGAATTTTAAAATAAAGGCAAATGAACATGTCAAAAAGCATGCTTTCCCTTCATTTGAGGAAGTGGATAAGAATATTGTTCAAGTTTTAGAAAAATCTTTTCACAACCGTGAAGCATTAATTGTTATGTATTCAGAATTTGGACCGACAACATATTTGTGTATGAAAGCTATTTATGAAAATCTTACAAATGAAGAATATATTAGGAACATAGGAAAGTCTTTGAATGAACAAGGAGGGTTTACCACAATGCACTCTGTATATTATCTTATCTGCAATTTTACTCCAATTAGTAATTTTGAATTTAAAAAATGGTGGTTATCTAACCTTAATGAAACTTGGGATGGTATAGGTACATGGATTGGAAAATAATTTAAAATATGATAAATTAGAAAAAAATAATTTATCATAAATAAAATAAAAATAATAAAATAAGAATAATAAAATGTATTATTTTTAATTTTTGGAATTCTCTCAATAGGAATTCAAGAGTGGAATCTTTGTTATTACTTTTATTATTTTCAAATTTAAAATCATTACTTTTAAAATTGGTGTCATCTACAATTTTCGCTTTTTAGGTGCTCTTAAAATCCTCCCGAAACGTCGTAATTGACCAATAGCCTTACATTGTACTTTATTTCCAAACGGACGACCTGACGGGGCAGGGTCTTTGTACCCGCAATAAATTCTATTATTCCGTCTTCGTTGTGCTTGTGGTCTATTTGCTCTTACCATAAAAATATAATATAATATAATATACCTTTAATCACCGAAAATATGTCCGCTCTATCTTCATTTAAGTAGGATGGATTTGACGACGCACCGTGATATGCAATATGTATCTGATTATTTCCATTATTGAGTATTACGGCGTCATAATTTGAAAGCTCCGGGTCGATATTGAATCGATTGTTAAGAATATCTTTATTCAATTGTCTTTGAGCGGTCACATAGGTGTTATGTTCATAACCGCCCGGAAACAACAAATCAGATTGATAATTTCTTGAACCGAGATAAGAAGATATTCCAACATGGAGAGCCTTTTCCCTAAGACTATTGGAAAACGATTGTTGAATTTGTGACGGTTGCAAATCACCTAATTGTTTGAACAAGCTATTCATTTGAACTCTATATCGTTTCTTTTCACTTTCATTTGACTCATACCTTTTATATAAATCTGAAACTGAATTAGGAGTATCCATGTTATTAGGAAAACTGAATATCTTATTTGATGAATTCAGCACTTTGTTATTGCAAAAATTATTCAACGGTGAGCACAAAGACCTTTGCATACTAATATAATAACATAGACTATATAAATGACTTCTAATTATTCAATATCACAATACACCAAAGATAAAGCAAATAAACTAAAAGTATATGTCAAGATATCAACTAATAAAAATAAAAAACTTGATGTGTTTGATAAGAAAAATGATAAGAAAATAGCAAGTATTGGAGCAAGAGGTATGATGGATTATCCATCTTATATGAAAGCAAAAGGTATTAAATTTGCTAACCAAAGGAGGAAGTTATACAAGTTGAGACACAATAAAGATAGACATAACAAAAGTACTAATAGCTATTTCGCTGATAAGTTATTATGGTAAAATTTCAGAAATACAAAAAGTTATTATACTTACAAATTGCGGTGGTAAAGTTTCAAAACCCACACTTTATTTACTATTGTTACAAAAGGCACCAACTACTATGTGTGCTATTTATTTCTATTTGTATGCTAAGTTTCTGTGCAAGATCGGCGTTGATATTGTCTTCAGTAGACAGTTAACCCAACTTTTCTGTAAGGTCTGCAACCTCCCTGTCCAATTGAGCAATTTGTTTGTCTTTTTCAAGACTTGCTTTCTTTTGCACCTCAAAGTTACCCCTCAAGGTAATATACTCTGAGTAGATACGATCGGAAGTGACTTGCATAGTCCCCAGTTTCTGCAACTGAGTTTCCAGTTTACCATAAAACACTTCCTTGGTGGCCATCTGAGTTTTTAACGTTTCCAATTCTGTTTTGGTTTCGTTGTATGTATGCATTGACATATACTTATCACAGAACTCTCTAATAGCACTGTCACGAGACTCCTTTACAGCCTCTCTCACGGCTTGCTGGAACCGCTTCCAAGGGACCACATCGGGCACCTTGTCAGAATCGGTCTCAGGCTCAGTCGGTGGTTTTTGCGATGTGTCAGTACTCTTCGCAGTTGACTGTGGTTTTTCCGATGTCTTACCGGTGTCACCACTATCCTCGTTCCGCCTCTGAAACTTCTCTTTTAACTTATCTTTCCTTTCTTCCTCTTTCATTGCTGTTCGGGCGTCCTCTCTCTTTCTCTTTTCTTGGGGAGCCTGTCGCCAATGTCTGGCACAATAGTATCCACATTCCGATACCAGGTTCGTGTTGTCACACTTATCACCTTTAGTGGTGGTTCCTCGGCACTTTCGTTTAGCCATGTTTAAAGTTCCACTAAGTCGGACTTTGGAGTTAACAACGAGAGATCGCACTGATAGTACGTATGTTCAGACATACCCGATTTAGCCCGGATTTCTAGACAGACACCCTGCTCTACAAGTCTTGTAAAGACGCAATCAACGCAGCCGAAGACACAACGTTCGAACGTGAAAGACGCGGTCGCAATTAATACTAATACGATACTTGCTGTCAATAGCACACCACGATGTTTGAATAAAAGAATTACAAGAGTAAGGCCTCCAATTATCTGGAGTAATACCTCGTAATTCCGGGTCAACTTATCTGTCAGGTATTGCTGAAACAGTAGCACGAAAGCAGACTGCATTCTGAAGGAAACGCCCTTCTCTTAACAGAGTTTGCATGAGTTACCTCGCGCAAAAATATGTAACGAGTGTCACGTGCGTCAGTCGGTCGCTCTTCGATTAGTTGTTTAAAACCGTAAGATAAATGTTTTAGAAAATAATCTAACGGTGTCAATTGAAATATGACGTTATAATGTAGAAGCATTACGTTATAATGTAGAAGCATTACGTTATAATGTAGAGACCGTCCCCTTTACAGTCGACACCCTCCCCTTTACTGTGGACACCCTCCCCTTTACCGTGGACACCCTCTCCTTTACTGCAGACACGTACCTTATCACTGTAATCACCCTCCCCTTTACTGTAGACACGTACCTCGTCACTGTAATCACCCTCCCCTTTACTGCAGACACGTACCTGTTTGCTGTATTCACTCATCTCTTTACCGTAATACCTCGCACGCTTTTACTGTAGGTAACTATGAACACAATGAATATGGACTACGAAGATGTGCAAGAAATTGCAGCTGTTGGAAACAGACTCACTGCAAAAAGTGAAATGCACTCCTTGTTTTGTTTGTTGCAAGGCTGTTTGTGCTAGCTGCATAATTCTTGATGATGATATGGGTGACGGACCTCTAAATAGTTACTGCAAAAACTGTTTGAAAGCAATATGTATGAAGTCAATCTAAAGTATTTGGAATAATAAACTCATTAAAGTTTCTCCTGAATCCACTTGGATGTGTACTCTTTTTATGTAAATCAATAAATAAGAAGCCATGTGGGTTTTGAATTGCTTTATCATAAACTTGGAAAAAGGTATCTTGATTTATTTCTCCCGAACATTCTTCCGCAATTTTTTCTAACTCTTTAATATTTTTATTTTTGAAAACTAATATATGAGTTAAGTTGCCTCTTATTGATTTATTTAAGCCCATTTGATTACTTGTATAATTTTGTGTTGCAAATAATAAAGTAACTCCCAAAGCACCATTTTTTAATTTACCTGTATGACGGTGAGTAGTTACAAGTTGATTTAATTTAGCTCTTGGTAACATGATGTCATTTCCTTGACAATCATCTAATAAAACCACAATCACCGGCTTTTTCCCATTATATTTATGTTCCGGTGGATTATACATTGTGTCACTGGGTAAGGTCGGATAAGGAGGCACTGGGTAAGGTCGTCATGCCGGCCCGGAGTGAAGATCATGCATTCATTCCTGCAAACGTCGGCGGTATGGTACGGCAGGGCAAAATCCTTCCACATAGACAAAGCTTCTTTGAAGGAGGTCGGGAAACCATTTCGTCTCTGATTGCCGATGATGTCAACGTTGCCAATCACCGTTTGCCGCATGAGATTGAAGATTTGATCAAACATGGATTGGGTAGCATTGTGCTCGGATTTCGTTTCCAGCAGATCAATGACAAGACGATGCATTGTTGAAACCTTCTCGGCATCGACGTGATCAACGACTTGTGAAATCACGAGAGGCATCCCCAACTTTACAGGAACTGCAAAATAAAAAAAAGGCATTTCCCTCCGCATGTCCACCCTATGCCCGTCCTATGCCCACCCTACGCCGACCCTATGGAAACATCCAATGCTTTCCATAGGCATGCCTACCCAGTGAACCACCTATACCCGCCCTTGGGAATGCTCAGGCCCACCCTATGGAAACATTCCATGTTTTCCCAACCTATGCCCGCCCTGTGCTCGCCCTATGCCCACCCACTGGAAACGTCCAATGCTTTCCATAGGCATACCTACCCAGTGCTCTACCTATGCCTGCCTCTGGGAATGCCTTTTCCCACCCACGCTTTCACGCTACTGAACAACTCCGGTGCAGATCGCAACACCTTCGCCCGAAGCACCACACAGGTGGGATAAAATGCGTGGAGTTTGGGAGGCAAAGACAGCTCCACAATATAAACACTTGCAATGTTGCTTGGCACTGCCGTTTCCCCCGGCTGTTAGCATATATCCTTCCTTGATCCGCCCACGTTGAACACTCGTACGAACCACCACAAAAAAAGTCGTGGCAGTCTCCTTCACAGCTGCAGTCGGTCTCACCATCTTTGCCTATATATTACTTACTGTGTATGAGATAAGGGATATAGGCAGTTAACAAGCCGTAAGTCCGTGGTGGTGTCTTAGAGATGAATGATGAGCAGCCGAGCAATCGAACACACGAACAATAGAACAACCGAGTAGTCGAGTGACGGCAGGCAAGCAGGCATCGCGTCATTCCAGATTCCTCATTCCTCATTCCAGATTCCGTTCCGTTCCGTTCCGTTCCGTTCCGTTCCGTTCGGGAGGCTTAAGTATGGAAGACAAAGTGCACGTTTTAACGCGCGTTTTAACGCCAAAAGGGGGTGCACGTTTTAACGCGTTATGAGTTATTACCAACCTAGACAATGTTGGTTTCTAATGTTTCATTTTTATTACACGAATCATCACCAATACATACAGAGAATTGAGGTGGCAAATCAAATCCACAACCCGAACCCATACATATCGTATCTACTGAATTTGTATATAATTTATTTAAGAACTTATTTAAATTTATTTTAGAACTTATTTAAATCTTATTTTGTTACACATTTATTTACGTAATTTATTTATCATTTATTACGTAATTATTTATTGTATATTTATTGTCATTTCCTTGTCATTTTACTTGTCATTTTTCTTGTCATTTTCCCTTGTCATTTTCCCTTGTCATTTTCCCTTGTCATTTCCTTGTATGACTTATGACATATATGACATAGGGTTATGACATATGTTATAGGGTTTTCATAGGGTTTTTATAGTGATAAAAAAGCGTACCGTATAGTCGGTGCCTTACTACTACCAAGTGATGCGGAGCGACATCGAACCGGCTTGCCTTCGGCTAGAGCCGCCGCCCTCGTCCAAGGGAAGGCGCCCCCCCCCGTACAACAATCTTCGTTAGCCAAGCGCGCGATGAGAAATCCCGCGCAAGGCGGGTGCTTAGCCGATCGAGAGCCGATCAAACCTTCCAATGCTCAGGAGGGTACATCGCTCAAACCCCCTCCCAATATCAAGCTCATATTCCCGGAAGGTTGGAGTACCGCGGAAGGCTTCCGCGACCCGGAGTATGAAACGATTACGAAGAAGGAACGCCTTTTGGCGTGGATTGCGCCTCCACATCTTCCAATATCTACGAGGGAACCGGAGTTGTCCGCGAGGTAGCACCCTTTCTCTTTCTTCTCGACGTTGAGGTTGTGTCTTTCTTGCTTCACAGGACTCTTTGCTACATGTATGCAACATGGTTACCATATGTTGCATACATATTGAGATTATATCGTAGGGATCCTTGAACACATTGCAGGAAAGTCGATGCGCACTATGTGGAAGTGGACACGGTATGGCATCATACGTGGTTGCCAACGCGACTGCTCCCGCACGAATTCTCCAGATTGGCGCACAATTTATCTCCAGACAATACCGCGTGGCCGACTTGGTTACCACCTTCTAGAACCGGCAACGGTAACCTTTAACCCCTAAACAGCGGTCTGGGTCAATAATGACCCAAAGCCGTTCATACGGTTCGACATGTTTCACCTTTGATATCTCGAGCAGTATTTACCGCATTCGGTATGATAGTAGCTCGAGGTTTTAATCTTCACGTTGATCGAAGCACATGCAAAGCTCGCTAGCTGTCGATGGGTGTAGCAAATATGGCGGGCAAAAACGTAAACGCTATGATGAAACGTCAAAATAGTTTCCGCTGTTTAGGGGTTAAGGGGAAATCGTTTCGACTTGTTCCACCGGTGCCTAATTGCTTGCAACGGATTGTCGAAAGGATTCGTGGCATGCAAGAGGCAAGGTAAGGGACTCTCGTGGGGCATGATTTCCCTCCCACCATTCATCACGTGGCTCGCTGCAATAGTGCTGCAGTACGCTATCGTGATGGTTGCAGCATGTTGATGGGATGTTGAAAACATGTTGGGAGATATTGTGCAGAGATGCGGGCGAGGCGCCCCCCGAGGCGCACGAGGCCCAAAGCAAGGAGTCCCCCCCGCCGCCCAATGCTGAGGCACCCACGAGCCCTCCACTAGCCGGCGGGAGTGCAAGGTAAGGGACTCTCGTGGGGCATGGTTTCCCTCCCACCATTCCTCACGTGGCTCGCTGCAATAGTGCTGCAGCACGCTATCGTGATGGTTGCAGCATGTTGATGGGATGTTGAAAACATGTTGGGACGATATTGTGCAGAGATGCGGGCGAGGCGCCCCCCGAGGCGCACGAGGCCCAAAGCAAGGAGTCCCCCCCGCCGCCCAATGCTGAGGCACCCACGAGCCCTCCACTAGCCGGCGGGAGTGCAAGGTAAGGGACTCTCGTGGGGCATGGTTTCCCTCCCACCATTCATCACGTGGCTCGCTGCAATAGTGTTGCAGCACGCTATCGTGATGGTTGCAGCATGTTGATGGGATGTTGAAAACATGTTGGGACGATATTGTGCAGAGATGCGGGCGAGGCGCCCCCCGAGGCGCGCGAGGCCCAAAGCAAGGAGACTACCCCCCCGCCGCCCAATGCTGAGGCACCCACGAGCCCTCCACAAGCCGGCGGGAGTGCAAGGTAAGGGACTCTCGTGGGGCATGATTTCCCTCCCACCATTCCTCACGTGGCTCGCTGCAATAGTGTTGCAGTACGCTATCGTGATGGTTGCAGCATGTTGATGGGATGTTGAACACATGTTGGGACGATATTGTGCAGAGATGCGGGCGAGGCGCCCCCCGAGGCGTACGAGGCCCAAAGCAAGGAGTCCCCCCCGCCGCCCAATGCTGAGGCACCCACGAGTCCTCCACTAGCCGGCGGGAGTGCACGGTAAGGGACTCTCGTGGGGCATGGTTTCCCTCCCACCATTCCTCACGTGGCTCGCTGCAATAGTGCTGCAGCACGCTATCGTGATGGTTGCAGCATGTTGATGGAATGTTGAACACATGTTGGGACGATATTGTGCAGAGATGCGGGCGAGGCGCCCCCCGAGGCGTACGAGGCGCACGAGGGGCATGCTTTAGATGGGACCATTGGAAGTAGCATGCCTGACTTGCGGGCATCCTCAATGTCGACTAGTTCATCGTCCATATCGAAGAGCTTTTCCAGGAGATACATCTCATCATGTTTCCTTGCCTACTTGCTTTCGCCGTAACTATGCTGCAGCACGCTATCGTGATGGTTGCAGCATGTTGATGGGATGTTGAAAACATGTTGGGACGATATTGTGCAGAGATGCGGGCGAGGCGCCCCCCGAGGCGCACGAGGCGGCAAATTCAGCTGGTTTAGACGACGGCAGGTACTATTTCGGGATTCCTGGATTCGTTGATGTAGTCACTGTTGACGCGGAACGTAGTCCTCACCAATTTCCACTTGACGTTACCCCCGAGGGAGACAACCTACCATCGAATGCGGAAGAAGCCTACGACTTCTTCGAAGCTCATCAAGCAATTTTGACACCGATCCGTATGGAAACTGTTGTCTACCTAGTACACGATGGCAACTTCGAGGCGACTACATACGGCTCGCTGCTGCCCGACGACTCTCAACTCGATAATCCTACACGAGACAATGTGCGGGAGGTTCGGTGCCTTGGGCGACATTGGAGGAGCGTTTCGACAATAAATGATTGGCCAGATTTGATCCGTGCGGTTGGAGTTTGGTCTTTAATTGCAGTTACCACGGATGCCATGGCTGCCGAGATGGAAGAGCCCAATCGATAGTTAGACATTGCAACCCGATAATCGGCGATAAATACGATATATCGATAGTATCGGTTATCGGAAATATCGATATAGAGCCTTGATGCCTACTCGATAATGTTAGATGTCCATTCGATGATATTCATTGACTACTCGATAATATTCGATGACTTCTCGATAATATTCGATGACTTCTCAATAATATTGATGAGTGTTCGATAGTATTGGATGACCGTTCGATAACATTCGATGATTGTTCGACAACATTCGATGAGTACTCGATAATATTCGATGACCACTCGATAATAATTGATGACTGCTCGATGATATTCGATGACTACTCGATATTATTCGATGACATCTCGATAATATTTGATGATTGTTCGATAATATTCGATGATTGTTCGATAATTTCGATGACTACCCGATAAAGCTTGATGACTACTCGACAATATTCGACGACTGCTCGATAATATTCGATAACTACTCGATAATATTCAATGACTACACGATAATACTCGATGACAAATCGATAATATTTGATTGTTCGAGAATAATTGATGACTGTTCGATAGTTTTTTTCGATGACTGTTCGATAACACTCGGTGTCAACTCGATAATATTTGATGACTACTCGATGTTAGTCGATGACTAATCGATAAATTTCGATGACTACTCGATAAGGTTCGATAACTTCTCGATATTTTTTATGTCATACTATAATACTGTCATACTGACATGTTGTCATTCTACATGGTAATGACATAGGTGTCTACTTTAATGACATAGGTGTCTACTGTAATGTAATGACATGGGTGTCTACTGTAATGACGTAGGTGTCTACTGTAATGACATAGGTGTCTACGGTAATGACATTGGTGTCTACTGAAATGGCATAGGTGTCTACTGGAATGACATAGGTGTCTACGGTGATGACATAGATGTCTACAATATAACATAATGCGTCTACATTATAACATAATGCGTCTACATTAAAACGTAATAAATATTTCCAACCCGTAAGATTTCAAAATGTGCATTTCATCTAACGGAGTAGAGTAGACAGCGAACGACATATATTTGACAAATGACAGATGACAGATGACACATGACCTATGCCGGATGACAGATGACATATGACGTATGACAGGAAAAAAAGATTTTTTTAAAAAAATAAAAGTTGCGAAATTTTATATCGATGGCCCCCATGAAAAAAATTCTTCTAAAATCGATTATTTTCGTGCTTGAACATAGCAAAACAAGATATCGGGACTTTTTTTGCGGTCAACATTGAGAAAATCGCAGTTAAAGGATTAGTACTCTGGTCGGGGACGACAGGCTACTGTCATAATGTCATACCATCATATTGTCATTTTCGGTTTGTGTCGTCCCTTTTTTCGTGGCGTCCCAAAAAGTTTCCGTGGCGTCGATGACAGTTTTCGTCTGTGTCGTCCCGTTTTTCGTGGCGTCCCTTGGATTTCGGGGTGGCGTAACAAAAGTTCTGGTCTGTGTCATTTTGGTTTTGGGTGGCGTCCGAAAAGTTTTAGTGGCGTCGATGGAAGTTTTGGTCTGTGTCGTATTGTTTCGGGTGGCGTCCCAAAAATTCTTTGTGGCGTAAATGGAAATTTTGGTCTGTGTCATTTCAGTTTTGGGTGGCGTCCGAATATCACCGAGTAGTCATCGAATGTCATCGAGTTACCATCGAATAATATCGAGTGGTCAATCGAATACCATCGAGTAAGCATCGGATGTTATCGAATAGTCATCGAATATTATCGAGTAGTCATTGAATATTATCGAGTAGTCATCAAATATCATCGAGTAGCTATCGAATATTATCGAGCAGCCATCGAATGTTATCGAGTAGTCATCAAATATTATCGAACAATCATCGAATATTATTGAGAAGTCATCGAATATTATCGAACAATCATCGAATATTATTGAAAAGTCATCAAATATTATCGAACAGTCATTAAATGTTATCGAGTAGTCATCGAATGGTATCGAGCACGCATCAAATATTATCGAGTAGTCATGGAATATTATCGAGAAGTCATCGAATATTGTCGAGTAGTTTTGGAATATTATCGAGTAGTTTTGGAATACTTTCAAGTAGTCATCAAACATCATCGAGTCGCCATCAAATATTTAATATTATCGAGTAGTTTTTGAACATTGTCGAGTAGGTATATATCGTGGTCTATTTTTTTATTAATTAAATTCATCCAATATTTCAAAGGTTTACTAATAAATCTATTAAATTTGATTTTCATGCTTACTCCGGAATTTCCACCTTTATCAACAAAATCTTTTGTAACATCTTTATCCGTAAATTGTTCTTCATATTCTTGTCGAGTAAACAAATCAAGGTCTTGTATTTGTTCATTTTTTGTTTCAAAATCTTTAATTTCAGATTGTATTTTTTGTGTTTTATTTTCTTTGGTAAATTCCTTATTTACTTTTTTATTTTGAATTTGATTTAATTTAATCCATTGTTCCTTTGTCAATTGTCTTGAACTTGATGCCCCTAAAATTCCAACCCTATGGTTTTTAACTTTTTTAAGATTGGTTCTCTTTGATTTAGTCAATGGAGCTTTGCCTTTATCATCTTTATCATCTTTACCATCTTTGTCAGTTGACTTTTTAGGTGGCATTATTATTATACAATATATTTCTTATTACGGAATAGTAACGAATTCTTAGAATTTAAATCAAAGTCATTAAAAATCAATAGAAATGATAAGTAATGATTAGAGAAATATTTTCTTGTGTATTCTAATATGGGTTTCAAGAAAGGTGAAAAGATTACTGACGAGCTGACTCTAGAACGATTAAAAGTTGCTCGATTAAAAGCTATGGAAACAAGAAGAAAGAATTCTGAAGCCAAAAAGGATATCAAACTTGCTAAAGAATTAGAAAACAAAAAAGTGTTGGAGGCTGCTCAAAATAAAATAAAATCATCGATAAAAGAACCTGAAATTCCTGAAAAATTCGAAAAAAAATCAGAACCCGAAATCATTGACAAGAAATATGTTAAAAAATCAAAAAAGAAACCTGTGATTGTTGTGGAATCTGATAGTGAAACTTCGGGTAGTTCAAGTGACGATGAACATCAACCTCAAGTGATTATCAAAAAATCAAAAAAGAAAGACAAAGTTTCAAAAACGGAACAAAAACCAAACGCGGTCCCTCCGACTTATCATGACGTTTTGAATTCAGACCCTCATTTTCATAAAACATTCAAATCATTATTTCCAGAATTTTAAAAGAATATTTGTATCATTTATCTTTCCAATAGTCTTTCCCATAAGAAACAAATATCTCTTGATTCTTTTTTACATTTGATGTTAATCGAACATTTCCTACGGAATTTATTTTAGCATAATTTTTGCATTTGATTCTTTTGGCACTTTGAGGGGTACAATCATTGAACTTACCGGCAACTGAATTTGTTTTCGATGCATCATAAAACAGATTATTATTCTTTTTCCAAATATGTGTTCTTCGATTCAATGGAGGTAATTCATTCATTGTCAATCGTTGCGTGCCGACGGTGTATCGACCAACTAACTTATCTTTTTTCAAGTCTTCTTTGGCATATACTCCAAGACCTGAATTTGGAATACTACTTTCCTTAATATCTACTACTCTATGAACATAACAATAAGGACTATATTTACATTACTAATGTTTTCTATTGATGTATATTAGATAAAATATATATGTTAAAGATATATACACAATGTTTGAAATTAATACTTGCGACGTTTTTCAATTTGGTACAATTATTGTAGCTTTAATTCACGCTATAGGATATAATATGAGACGCTCAAGGTGTAAACAATTAGATTGTCTTTGTATCAAATGTGAAAGAGATATAATGAATTCAAAAGAACTGAGTATTGATAAAAATGTGTTAGAATCCGCTTAAAGATTATAAGTTCTATATTATAACAATGAGTGAAATTAATACACATTCTCCTAAGTATACGAAGGTTACTTCCAAGAATGGTAGGAAAATATACAAGAGCGGACAATTTACAAAGGTTTGCAGATTTAAGTGAATCTGATGTAGAAACTCCAAGAAGTTATGTATCGCCTGATTCAGAACATGATGACGATGTTAAATATTTAGAAAGTTTGTCACCAACTCCAATAAATCAAGAAGAATCTGGACCATCAAAAAGAATGACAATAAATCCTTTTTTAAGACAAGCATTATTTAATTCAGGTCAAAAGGATAGAACACCTTCGGCTGACAATGATAATGATGATGACGATGATACGAGTGGTGTTCAATATATGGGTTTGGAAATGAGTCCTATTTCCACAAGAGCACAACGTGCAAATAAAGGTAATCAATTATAAATAATAATATATCATATTATATAAATGACTCGTGCTGAATGGAACGAAACATTAAAAAAATGTGCCAAAGAATATCATTCCAAAAAAGGCACGAAACCTCGTAAAAAATATTCCAAAAAGAAAAAGTTAATTAAATCTGCAAATATTCAATCACCACAAGTGACATCACGACCTATTGCAAATTTACCAACAAATAATAACAATCGAGGACCTGCACGATTTCCTTTTAATTTAATTGTGTGAATTTCTTCGGTTTTTTCAGGGGGACAAAAAACCTCAAAAAAATAAAATCCACTTAAAGAGTGTAACTCAATGGTGTAAACAAAGCAAGAATGAAAACTACATTCAATTATGGATTTATTACACCGACTTTTATAGGTGTTGAACTATTGCCGTCACACTCGACATATTTAATTCCCTTTTTAAAATTACCTGAATTTATGTTTCTATTTTCATAACTTACTCCGGTTGTAGGCGAAAATAGCTTTTTATCTTGCTTTTGTCTACCCGTTATTTTTCTAATTTTTTCGGTAATTGGGTCATAACTAGGGACTTTTTCTATATTTTTTTCTTCAATTGGATGCAACCCTAAATATTTCCGTAAATAATTCTTTTCTTCTAGACTCTCTTTAACTCCCATGGTATCCATAAAATCTGTAAAATTAATAGGGGGCGCTTCGTTTAACAATGCACCTTCTAATACACCTTGAGTCGTTCTAAAATAATGTTCATCTTTAGAATTTGTATGTTGATAGTATCCAAAATAACCACCCATAACTGAACCGCCTATAGCATTTGCGAAACCAAATCTAGATCTTGCCGTGGAAACTCTTTCGGTTTGGGGATAATTTTCGGTATACATTTGCTCTATATCATGTAATTTTACAAGATCATTTTCAGTTCCCGGTTTTGGATTGACATGAATAATTTCATAATTAGAATTTGGATGAGGTTTAATTCTTGCCGGTAATGAAATTAAATCTCCTTCCGTTGAATAAACATATTGTTTTTCCGTTGGTGTATTTACCGGTTTTTGCAAGGGATTAATAGCTGGATTAAAATGATGACCCTCGACATTATATTTTTCGGCAATGAAATTGCTTTGTCCGGCTCCGTTTGAGTGACCGGTTACCGAAATTTTGTAATTATTTCCAAATTTTTTAAAAACATTTTCATATCTTTGGGATGCTTCGTTATATCTTTGAGTTGTGCGTTGTTTGCCTATAGTTGTTAATAAATTCACATACCAATCCTTAAAATTACTTAACCTATTAGGGTTTTTAGAAATTGTTTCTAATTTGTAAAATTCAGCGTCACTTCCACGATATGCTATGATTACTTCTTTATTTATAGAATTAACTAATGTAATCGAATTTCTCCCGCTTAATGTAGGGTCTATTTGAAAATGGGGAAGCTCTCTCATTATTTTATTTAATTTTGCTTTATTATCGTAACTAAATGCATAGGCTGAATTTGCAGCTAAAGCATATTTTTTTTGAGTAGGATTATCAAATTTAATTGTATTTTTTCCAAGAAAATTATTTATTGCTTGATTTGGAATATTTTTGAAATCTGCATGTATTGCATTCAATAGTTCCGCCGTTTGTTTCTTTATTTTTTGGGATGTAAAATCATTATTTTTAATTTTTGGAATTCTCTCAAACGGCGTGGAATCTTTGTTATTACTTTTATTATTTCCTATTTTTTCCAAAAAAATATTTTCAAATTTAAAATCATTACTTTTAAAATTGGTGTCATCTACAATTTTCGCTTTTTGACAAAATATATTTGAAGGATTATTATCACAAAATGTATTCATAAATTATTAAATTAATAATTTAATTTTAATATAAATTTCCCCGAACAAATGTTTTCGAGACATAGTAATAAAAATTTTAATTGTTATTTGTAGTACGTGAACGTGTTTTTGCCGGTGAGAAATTTCTATTAGGAGACGTAGGGTTTCTTCGATCTACACCGGTAATAATAACGGCATCACTTGGTAAAGAAAAGGATAATGCTTGTCTTAATATTGGATTTACAACTGTCCTTGATGAAGGACCAGATTCGCCTTGATTTTCGGGTGTGTTTAACGGAGATGGAGAAAAATCTTCACGCAGTCTTTTTAAACCTGAATTAATTTCTTCAGTGTCAATTTCACTCAACAATTCTTCTTCTTCTTCAAAACTTATTGGAGTAGATTGTGAAGACAACTCTTCTTGCATAATATATTTTGGAAAATCAAAATCATGCTTTAATTCTTTAGTCAAATGCATAGGATTTATAGGAGAATTTGTTAGATCAAAATAAAATAATTCAGGATTTGAACTAGGTACGGTCATACTATAGCTATTTTTAGAAAGATTGCCATAACTTTTAAACATTTTTTGAGAATTTGGTACTTTATTTGTTATATCCATCATTTTTAAACATTGTTGTTTTGTGTACGCGTCGGTTAATTGTGGTCTCATTTGGAATTTGTTTAGTATAAAATAAATAAATAAATTTATTAATTTAATGTTTGAAATTCATAATGCAAACTTTTTCGATATTTTCCCTAAAATAAATGATAATTCCGTAGATTTATTTGTATTAGATTTACCTTATAACCAAACCGCTTGTAAATGGGATAAAGAAATAATTGATTTAAATTTATTGTGGAAACATTTGAAGCGTATAGATAAAGAAAAAACATGTTATATTTTTCTAACCACAACTAAATTTGGACATAAGATAATTGAAAGCAATAAAGCATGGTTTCGTTACGATCTAGTATATGAAAAGACCGTAGCATTAGGATTTTTTCATGCAAATCAAATGCCATTGCGAAGTCACGAAATGATTTATATATTTTATAAAAGACTACCTACATTTAACCCGCAAAAAACGCCCGGAAAACCATATTACAAATCGAGTGCAAATACTACTAATATATATACCAAACATTGCGCTCGATTACCGACCAAATGTGAAGACGGTTATCGATATCCAAAATCAGTTTTGAAATTTTCTAACGGAAATTATAAAAGTAGACATACATGTGCTAAACCAATAGAGTTAATGGAATACTTAATTAAATCATATTCAAATGTAAATGATCTCGTTTGTGACCCTTTTATGGGTATAGGTTCGACCTTAATAGCGTGCCAAAACACTAATCGAAGGTTTGTTGGTGTAGAATTAGATAGTGAGTATTTCAACGTTGTAGAAGAATTGATGTTATAATGGAAACATTATATGCTAATAGTCAAGAAAAGGTAATGGGAATGGGGTAATTGGCATTTTGAAAAACATTTTCTAAATAGCAAAATGTATTATACAAAAATACTTTTCTTTATTTGATATACTTTTTAAAACAACCCATTACCACGTACTCATTACCTTTTATTTAAATGAATAAATAAATCTAGGTTAATTTATATTAATCTCTCGCATTCTCTCTCATTCTCTCATATTCTCTCACATTTCTCATATTCTCTCACATTTAATATAATAGCGTAATGGGCATTTTAAAAAAACATTTTCTAAATAGCAAAACATATCATACAAAAAACTTTTCTTTCTTTGATCTACTTTTTAAAACAACCCATTACCACGTACTCATTACTTTATATGCTATGGCAATAGGTGATTATATGGGTGCATATTTAAGGTGTTATGACGAAAAGGATAATATGATAGGTGACTTTAATTATCACAAGAAGATAATAAAAAGATGGATGGGAGACTTCCATGTGTAGTCATCATGGGAAATATTCGATAATTTTCGTTGACTTTTGGATAATATTCGATGCCTACTCGATAATATTCGATGACTACTCGATGATATTCCAAGAATTCTCGATGATATTAGATGACTACCCGATAATATTAGATGACTACCCCCTAACATTCGATGCCTACCCGATAATATTCGATGACTTCTCAATAATATTCGATGACTACCCCATAAAATTCGATGACTACCCGATAATATTTGATGCCTACCCGATAATATTCGATGACTACTCGATAATATTCGATGACTACTCGATAGTATTCGATGCATAATCGATAGTATTAGATGACTACTCGATAATATTCGATGACTTCCCGAAGGTAATTGATAGTATTCGATGATATTCGGTGACCACCCGATAATAATCTGTGACTGCTCGATTATATTCGATGACTGCTCGATAACATTCGATGACTGCTCGATAATATTCGATGACTACTCGATAATGTTCGATGACTACTCGATAATATTCGATGACTACTCGATGATGTTCGATGACTTTTCGATTGTATTCGATGTCTGCTCGATAACATTCGATGACTGCTCGATAATATTCTATGACTACTCGATAATATTCCATGACCACTCGATATTATTCGATGACTACTCGATAATATTCGATGACCACTGATATTTCGATACATCGATAATATTCGATGATACTCGATAATATTCGATGACTACTTGATAATATTCGATGACTACTCGATAATATTCGATGACTACTCGATAATATTCGATGACTACTCGATAATATTTGATGACTGCTCGATAATATCTGCTGACTACTCGATAATATTTGATGTCCACTCGACAATATTTATTTGTTCCGGCGTCGGTTCGTTTGAAGGAAGAGCGAGTGTTAGCTAAGGTGATACCTGCTTGCTCGCTAAACCGGTGCTAAAGCGGACCTGTATCGGTTACATTGACATTGACCACCAATCGAATTGCGCAAATTCAAAATGAAACACCCGTAGCACCGCTTTAGGTCCGGTTTAGAGAGCACCCTCGCTAGCACCACATCGAGCATCGAGTCGCCTACTGTCCCATTTTACGCCTGCATCGAGTCGCCTACTGTCCCATTTTACGCCTGCCGAGACGACTGTCGAAACGCAAAGAACTAAAAATTTTGCTACCTTTTTCCCTGGGAACTCTAGTATGACAGTATGACATGTATGACATCATATGACACCCCCAAGCACCGCACATGTATTATACGTAAAATTTTGCGAGGAATCTCACTGTGAAGTCAAAAAATTGAAAAATTTTATTTTTCATGTCTGTTTTTAGCCCTGAATATTAGGAAATAGCCTATTTTATCGAAAAATGTCCATAAAAGTCGCAAAAATTTATTTTTCAAAAAAAATTCTTTCCAAAACTCTTTTTTATATCGAATATGAATTGCCATAAAAATTTTATGCAAAAAAATTATATTCTAAAATTTTGGTAATTAATTTTGCCTTTTTTCGCTCTACGCTTAAAAATAATTCCAAAAAAATAATTTTATAATAATTTTTGAAATAGTTTATCTTACACAGAATTTCGCGCTGAAAAAGACTATGTTGGCAGAATTTTTTAGAATTGTGCAAAACTTTTTTAATTAATTGTTTTTCATTTATTGCAAAGTATTTGGGATAATAAATTCATTAAAGTTCCTTCTAAAGCCACTTGGATGTGTACTCTTTTTATGTAAATCAATGAATAAGAAATCATGTGCTGATTGAATTGCTTTATCATAAACTTGAAAAAATGTATCTTGATTAATCTCACCGCTACATTCCTCCGCAATTTTCTCTAGCTCTTTTATATTTTTATTTTTAAAAACTAATAAATGAGTTAAATTTCCTCGAATACTTTTATTTAATCCCATTTGATTTGACGTGTAATTTTGTGTAGCAAATAATAATGAGACGCCCAAAGCCCCATTTTTAAGTTTCCCTTTATGACGGTGAGTAGTTACAAGTTGATTCAATTTAGCTCTTGGCAACATAATGTCGTTTCCTTGTACGTCGTCGAATAAAACCACAATCACCGGCTTTTTACCATTATACTTATGTTCGGGTGGATTATACATTGTGTCCTCAAATTCAATCAATAATTCATTTGGAATATCATGAATTGATTTTGTTTTATCTTTTAACATTTTATTTAATTTTTTCCATCTCTTTAACTTTTCATGATATTCTTCGTATTCTTGAGCTTCGGTGAGTAAGTTGACTTTTCTTCATTATTATATTGATTTTTCAAAAGATCACAAAATTTCAAATATTCTTCGTTTGTTAGCTTGGTTTTCACATCATCGACCATGTTTTGAATACCATGAAGATTAGAAGTAGAAGCCATTGTGAGTATATACCGAAGGGAGTCGGTGTCTTAAAGTTAAAAACATAAACTAACTTAAAAAATAAATATTATAACTTAATTTAATAAAATGATTTCGGTAGTTAAATATAATAATTTTGATATTGAAAAATTGAGTATTGAAAATGTTGATTTTACAAAAATAAAAAGTAAATCTAAACCATATAAGTTTATAAGTATTCAATATGATCAAAAGCCGTTATACTTAGAAACACCAAAAATGCATTGTCCATTTGGAGTAACAACTTTGAAGGGAGTGACCGGTATAATATTTCGTTTAATTTAGTTGAAGATATGGAAAATATTATATTAGCTATAGAGGATAAAATTGTCAATCATATTTATGAAAATCAAATAAGATATTTTTCCAAAGATACTTTCAAACTTTCAAACTTGAAAGAACTTTTTAATAGTTCGATTAAAATAAATCAAAATCAAAATTATTCAAATTTATTTAAATGTCAATTAGACAATGGGGACTCAAATTTATATAATAAAACATCTGGAGAAGAAATAGAAATTACAAAAGAGAACACAATGAATACAAAAATACAATCTATTATTAGAATTCCTGGATTTTATATAATGAATAAAATGTATGGTATTTCATATAAAATTGATCAAATGCTTTTAGATAAAAATAATATTACAAATGAAAAAATATTTTTATTCACTGATGATATATAATAAAGAAGTAAATGAGTAAATTAATAACCGAGAAACAAATACAAGATTTCTATTTAGACCCGGAAATAGGCTTATCAAATATAAGTTCATTCACATCAAAATTAAAAGCAAAAGGTTATAAAGTTACACAGAAACAAGTAAAAGAGGCGGTCGAAAAGACTGAAGTTAATGAAACTTTTTCTCAAAAAAAGAAAATAAATAAAAAAAAATTATTTCCAATTTATGGTAAAGATCCAAACAAAACTTATATTCAGGCAGATTTGGCTTTTATCCCAAAATTGAAAAAACAAAATAGTGGTTTTGCTGTGATATTAACGGGAATTAATATAAATACGAGAAAAGGATATGCTTATGGGTTAAAATCAAAAACTATAAAAGATAAAAATAATAAAAATGTAGAATCTGCGGAAGGTGTCATTCCCGCAATGAGAAAATTAATAAAGGATTCCAAAATGAATGTATTAACAACGGACAACGGTAGTGAATTTATAAATAAAGCTATAAAAAAACTTTTGGAAGATAACAATATTGAACATTATTTGAACGAACCCGAAGACCATAGTACAATGGGTATGATTGAGAGATTTAATAGAACATTAAAATATAAATTAGAACTTTATTTTAAAAGTAAAGATACCGTCAATTGGATTAGTAAATTAGATACTATTGTCAAAAATTATAATGAAACAAAAAATGTAGGAAATATAGATAAGTCTGCACCAAATGATATGAATGAAGATAGAGTATTAAGAAATATTTTATTAAAAAGAAATATATTGACAAAACTACTTTCCAAAATTGATATTAAACCTGGAGACAAAGTTAGAATTAAAATTAAAACCAAAACTTTTGATAAAGAAACTCAACGATGGTCAACTAGAATTTATAAAGTTAAAAAAATGGAAGGCTTGTCTTATGTAATAGAAGACAACAACGAAACTTTAGCTAGAAAATTAAACCAAGAGAATTGAGAACTTTATTTTAAAAGTAAAGATACCGTCAATTGGATTAATCAATTAGATACTATTGTAAATAATTATAATGAAACGCAAAATGTAGCAAATATAGATAAAGCTGCGCCGAATGATATGAATGAAGATAGAATACTTAGAAATATTTTATTAAAAAGAAATATATTAACAAAACTACTTTCTAAAATTGATATTAAACCTGGAGACAAAGTTAGAATTAAGATTAAAACTAAAACTTTTGATAAAGAAACTCAACGTTGGAGTACCAAAATTTATAAAGTTAAAAGAATGAAAGGTTTGTCTTATGTAATAGAAGACGGTAACGAAACTTTAGCTAGAAAATACAAACCAAGAGAATTGCTTGAAGTAAAAGGTAATGTTTCAAATAAAAATGAAAATAAAGATGAGCCTACCGTGAAAGAATTAATAGTTAAACAAAATAAAAAAGAAAGAACTTTGAAAAAAGAAGGAGTTTCATCTTCTAATAGAATTTCTAAACGTACTCGTAGTCAAAATAAAAATACTAATAATAATGAAGAAGAAATTGATTTAAGATAGATAATATCCATCAGGTCTTAATCTGTATGTACCGTGTTCCAAATTACCTTTTAAATTTTCAGTCCAACCTTTAGCATATACCTTAGTTTCAACTCTTGCCTCTAACCCTTGTGGACATAATACTTCTTGCTTGCCATTTCTTTTGCGTTTTCTAATTACATTATATGTCAACTCTGCATGTCTATCATCAATTTTATCAGTCAAATTCTTAACCATACGTACCATTGATTCATGATTAATAATTTTACTGTTTTGGTGGGACAAATAAAAACCTTTACTTTTGGTAAGAGGCTCAGCATTTGAGAATTTTAATGTGTATGATTTTGGTCCGGTTGCAGCATATTCTAAACATTCTTTACCTTCTAACTCGTCCGTTAATTCACCCAAAAAGTCACCTAAATCATTTTTATATACATGGTCATTAAATCCTTCTTTTTCAATATATATACAAGAGTCGGTATCAGTATATAACACATTGTCAAACCCCACCTTTTCACACAAATCATACAACTTTAATCTTGCATACGCGGTTGTAAATACCCCTATGATTTCACTTGTCGAGCACTTGTCCGGACCTTCAAAATATTCATCTTTGAATCGATAATTCACAATACATTTTTCATTTCCTTCTATACCGGCAAATTCGTAATTCATTTCATATTCTTCGTCGAAAACCATTGCATAAAACTCACTTGGTTCACTTATAATTTTAGTTTTCATTTTGTTCAATTGTTGTACCCATTTGCCCCAGAGCGCACACAAGTAAAGCTTTGCCACCGCTCGCTTTCCTGGATTTTTCTTGATTTGAGATTTGTCCAAATAAATACCTTCTCTTTCAAAATATTGTTTTATATATTTGTCTTTATCCATTTCAGTTTTAACCCATTCAGGGTATCCGCTCGCTTCTTGTTTGATTTTCAAAAAATTATTAACATAAGGTGCAAACAATTTAGTAGAACGTTATTTCCAGTGTCTAATTTCATATATTTCCAATAATTCATATCCCATATCAATTGCTTTATCAACTTCAATGGTACTCCAAGTTCCTATTTGTTCATGTAAAGTGAATTTTAATTTACCATTGTCTCTACATGGTAACACCGGAAATTGTAAATTTTTGGGAGGTTTTACTTTACAATATATAACACCGAAAAACTTTTCAGTTTCATTTTTATACCTCGATAAATATTTTTTAACCGAAACATTTTTAAATTGTTCATCAAACCCTATTGGATACTCACAATATTTCATTACCCACGGATACAAACTTGTAAAATCTAAATATCTCAATGTTTCACCGAATTTCTTTTTCCAATATAATTGCTCAGTATTTGTTCTACCACCATAAAATGCATCTCGAATAATAAGATCAGGTTTATATGTTTTCATAAATTCAATGACTGATTTTTCATTTATTTTATCACTTTCCCAATCACATTGCCAAATATCTTTTACAACACAACCCATATTTTCCAATTTTTCTTTTTTCTCCTCAGTTTTTCTATATAAATCACCAAAAGTTATATTAAAGTCTCTTGATACATTTGCTTTATGGTTGGGGTTGTAAATTGCAGGTTTACCATGAAACCGGTCCCCATTAAATTCAAATATTTCATTGGTTTCCTCACAATAGCCGTCCGCTATAAAGTTTGTTTTTGGAATTTTATATTCTCTAATTATTTTGATACCTCTTGAATGTTCTAAATAATTGATCCATTCAGCACAAACTTTACTTTGCTTTTTAATTCTATAGTATGCAATAGTATTTTTTTGCATAATATCTTTTCGATGAATATGTTGGGCTGTGGATGCAATTGTCATGAAATTGAAGGGGTCGGTTTCACATGCATCTAATAAAACACTACGATATTCCAAACATGATTTTCGAAGTATCAAAACATCGTTTGAACAATACTTTCGTAATTCATTTTTATTGTTCCAAACAAAATTTTTGTCATCACATTTTTCATTATACCAAATATCGAATTTTTCTTTATCTTCACATTTCATATTTTCCGGACAAAAATGGTGTCTATTAGGTATTTTCCCGGTATAATTCCAATTTTCTTTTTTATTGAATAAATGAGGATAGTATCCTTTTTGTACCTCATTTTCCAACCCCCAAGTTTTTGGTAACTTTGCAAGACCACAACTAAAATGATTTATCGAGTCAATCAGTGTGACTCCTAAATAGGTCAACTTCATTATTTTATTTCCAACTCTAATAATTTCTGGCATTTTTTTGTCATTGTCGAATTTATGCATTACTAATATTGCCTCAAAAATAAGCAAAAAATCGTACGCTTTGCCATTGTGAGCAATAAAGGTGTATCCTTTATGTTTTGCACTAAATAGAAATTCCAAAAATGAATGCATGTCATGATGTTCAAATCCTTCGACCAAATTGTCATGACTCTTTGGTTTTTTTGTGTCATCTAAATATTGAGTAATTGCTAAATTCATATGATGTTTATAATGAAACTCTCTAGTCTTTTCATTTAAATATTTTGTCTCTTGTGTACATTCGAAATCGAAAAAGGCAAGTTTTTCAATTGGGTCCTTTTTATTTACTTGTTGAATATAACATTGATGATGATTTAAGTCGCAACAATCTTCACAATTCTTACATGTTGAATGACCACATATATGTTTAATTTTAGTTTCATAATGTGTATGACATTCTTTGCAATAATGCACTTTATCACATGTAGATTTTAGATGACGGTCATAACAATCCTTATTAAAAAAGTGGCGGTCACATTTTTTACAATATATTCTATGCACTAATTTTTTGTCATATTGATTTTTCTTATCTTTAAAAATACATTTAGTACTAAAACACCGTGGACATGATTTTGAACGAATATCTAAAAATGCAACGATGTTGGTAATTGGTTCATAATGTTCTTGTTCAGCGTCATAACATATAAAGTATACATTTTTGTCATCATCAAATATTTGGTTGTCACCACTAGGATAAATTTTACGTTGTCCAACAACACTATGCTCTTGATAAACAACAATATGTGCATTTAATGCTTTCTCATATATTGGAATGTCTCTCAAAACATCAATTTGCTTATGAGGGTCGATACCGACTAATTTTCTAATTTCATTTCCTAATTTTGTCCGTGTTTGTGGTCTTTTAACGTGAATCAACGTTTTCCAAAATGTTTTGTTGGTTTCTTTACAATGTAAATGTTGCAAAATAGCTAGAGAAATATCAAGACATTGATTATTATTGTTGTTCAATGTAATACAACTTTTCTTTTTGAATCGTTCTTCTTTATTTCTCGATTGTGGATTCGCCGAACCACCTTTAATAGCTTTAACGGTGTGGACAAAGAGAGTAATACTTTTAATAAATCCATGTTCTTTTAATTTTTCACTTTGAGCTATTTTTTCGATAGCTTTTTGTAAAATTTCAGGATGATAACCTAAATAAATGTCATCATTTTTTATTACATAATTATCTTCAAATTGTAACTCAAATGATATCAATTGTTTGTCATCACTTGATGCTTCGGGAACAAATCTACGTAAACCTTTTATTTCAAAAAGATTAAAATCTATTGGACCGTAGATATCTTTTCTAGTTTTAAATTTATCGATATACTCGGTGCGTTTGGTTTTTTTAATTTCTTTGATATTTTTAATATCAGTTTTTACATTATTTACAAATTTGTTAACCTTTTCATTTTTCTTTTTATTTATATTTTTTCGTGAAATTTCACGGTATTTTTTGAAAGTTTTAGATTTTCCATTGTATTTGTCTTTAATTTTTGTTTTCAACGATTTTCATAATCATTTTTTGTAATAATTTCTTTAGATTTTTTCCTTCCATTTATTATTTTAAAACTTTCTAGAATATCTTGTAAATCAGCAAAATCTTTTCTAGTTTTTGCATCCTTCATTTCAATTTTGAAAGCTTTCCATTGACTAGGTGTAAGTTTAATATTTGAGGTGTTAAGTTTGGACATGGGAGAGGCTTTTATAATATATATAGAAGATTATTTCTTTAAGTTAAACTCGGTTAGTACATTGGACTAAAAAATCACAATAATTTTGAGTATTGTGTTAGTAATTCATACTGTTTTGGTATGTCGAATGATGATTTCTTTAGAGCTTGAATCATATCATCAATAGTGATATTGTATAATTTGACGGAATTTGCTTTAATGGGCAAACCTCTTTTAATTCGTAAATTTAATATACGTTGTTTTAAAACTTTATCTTTGTTAATCTTGTAATGTTTAGCCACATCTAAATTGTTTTTTTCTGCTGATTTTTTTGTAATAAGTATTTCCAAAATTTGAAATAACCTTCTCCATATGTATAGGATATAATATAATAACCAAAAATATTTTTAAATTGTTTATGTTATATAAAAATGGACATTTTAAATAATTCATGTGATTTTCAAGCATTTGTTTCAGGAATTATTCTTATTATAGGGGCTGTTTTTACGGGAATTAGATACTCAAGATGTGAAACTATAGATTCACCGTGTATACATTGTAAGAGGAAAATACTAGAACAAGAAGAAAATACTGAAAATGCTTAGAAATTTTCTTTTCTTTTTATATCTATTATATTCTAATCAAAATAAATAATGGGTTATAAAAAAGGTGAAAAAATTACAGATGAAGCCACTTTAGAAAGACTGAAAAATGCAAGATATAAAGCATTAGAAGTAAGAAAACAAAAGGCTGAAGAAAAAAAACAATTAAAAGTTGCAAAAGATCTTGAAAAACAAAAAGAAATATTAGATGCAAAAAAAGTTATACAAAATCACCGGAAACCGGAAAAAGATGATGAAATTGAAGTTCGACCTGATGTAAAAAAAGAAGTGATTAAAAATACAAAAATAAAGAATAAAAAACTTCAAGTAATTATTGAAGAAATACATGAAAATTCTAGTTCTAGTTCTAGCGAAAGCGAACCGGAAGTTATAGTTAAAAAGAAAAGAATTTCCAAAAAAAAGAGTAATAAATATATAGATAATAGCCCTCAATCACCTCAACAAACAAATACTCATTATGATAAAGCTTATAGAAGTTTATTTCCGGAACTTTAATATTAATAGAAAACTTAAATGTTACAAACTCAAAAAGTAAAAAATGAAGATTATGAAATTAAATTACCGAAAGGCGGTGCTTTCAATATACATACGGACCCAGATTTTATTAATATGCATTCCGTTATATTGGCGGTGGCAAAGCGAGGTGTAGGTAAAACTTGCAACTTTTCTAATTTATTAAGATTGATGAAACAAAATAATGCATTATTTGGTAAGTCCTACTTTTCACAATAATGCTCATTATTTTAAACATTTACCATTGGACAATAAAGATATATTAGAACCTTCAATTGAAGCTCCCCAAAAAATAGAAGAAATTCTTGACACCGAAGCTCAAGAATACGAAGAATATCATGAAAAGTTGAAAAGATGGAGGAAATTGAATAAAATGTTAAAAGATAAAACAAAATCAATTCATGATATTCCAAATGAATTATTAATTGAATTTGAGGACACAATGTATAATCCACCGGAACATAAATATAATGGGAAAAAGCCGGTGATTGTGGTTTTATTAGATGATGTACAAGGAAATGACATCATGTTACCAAGAGCTAAATTGAATCAACTTGTAACTACTCACCGTCATAAAGGTAAATTAAAAAATGGTGCCTTGGGAGTTACTTTATTATTTGCAACACAAAATTATACAAGTAATCAAATGGGTTTGAATAAATCAATAAGAGGTAACTTAACTCATTTATTAGTTTTTAAAAATAAAAATATAAAAGAGCTAGAGAAAATTGCGGAGGAATGTAGCGGTGAGATTAATCAAGATACCTTTTTTCAAGTTTATGATAAAGCAATTCAATCAGCACATGATTTCTTATTCATTGATTTACATAAAAAATCTACACATCCAAGTGGCTTTAGGAGGAACTTTAATGAATTTATTATCCCAAATACTTTGCAATAAATGAAAAACAATTAATTAAAAAGTTTTTGCACAATTCTAAAAAATTCTGCCAACATAGTCTTTTTCAGCGCGAAATTCTGTGTAAGATAAACTATTTCAAAAATTATTATAAAATTATTTTTTGGGAATTATTTTTAAGCGTAGAGCGAAAAAAGGCAAAAGTAATTACCAAAATTCTAGAATATTAATTTCTTTTGCATAAAATTTTTATGGCAATTCATATTCGATATAAAAAAGAGTTTTGGAAAGAATTTTTTTTGAAAAATAAATTTTTGCGACTTTTATGGACATTTTTCGATAAAATAGGCTATTTCATAATATTCAGGGCTAAAAACCGACATGAAATATAATTTTTTTCAATTTTTGACTTCACAGTGAGATTCCTCGCAAAATTTTACGTATAATACATGTGCGGTGCTAGGGGGTGTCATATGATGTCATACATGTCATACTGTCATACTATAGTTCCCTGGGAAAAAGGTAGCGGAATTTTAAGTTCCTTTTCGTTTTCACCGTCGTCTCGGCAGGCGTAAAATGGGACAGTAGGAAAACAGGGGTCATCTACTGTCCTGCCGACGACAGGCGTAAAATGGGACAGTAGGCGACTCGATCGTGGAGGGGGGCTCTTAGGAGGCGCTCAGGAGGCGCTCAGGAGGCGCTCAGGAGGCGCTCAGGAGGCGCTCAGGCTCGCGGTTTAGCAAATTTAAAGCATTTGATTGGTTGAAATTTAAATAACACTGCCTGAGCGAGCCCTAAGCGAGCCCTGCGCCAGCCCTGCGCCAGCCCTGCGCCAGCCCTGCGCCAGCCCTGCGCTAGCCATTGCGCTTGTCTCTCACAGTCACAAAGCGCTTGCATGCACACCGTCGGTCCTTTACCGCAACGAGCTGCTTAACTGTGCGTATTTTTGGAAGAATAATTTTTAAGGTAATGGCGATTTACGTTGATGATAGTGCGTGTGAGAATTCGCTTGCGCTGTGTGAAAAACTTCCCGCATTGATACCGGCAGACGATGACGAGGACAAATATATTCCAAACCCACATAATCCGGATGACTTTTACAACTATTACGATGTCTATGAAAAGGAGTTCGAGACTGTAGGCTACAGCAGTAAACGCCTTGGCATCGGGAACGCTCGCTGTGTTGTGCCCATAATGGAAACAGTTACACAAAGTGGAGGGGGCATCCGGAAAAAAACAGTTGCTCTTAGGCGTTGCAAGGGGCGTTGCAACTCCTGGAATATGTTGTGTGGTCCAGCGCATTTGAAAGTTTTGACTGACTTATTTTCACCCACTGAGCTACAACCCTTTTATTTCGCTCTCCACAAAATGCCGTTGCCCGCGATGTACGCAAATAATAGCGACAACTTGTTTCGTATAGCGAAGTTGAAGTATGAAGCTAGCCTTGGACTAAAAGTTGCAGAAAATGCCGAAGTTTCTAGTACGTTAGAAGAGACGGCTTTAGAAGAGAAAAATATCGCTTTTGATATGGCACAAGCTGCCATAGAAAAGAGGCGCATTGCAGTGGCTAATCGTCCATCGCCACGCACGTTGTCCTTAAGCCCCCCTCCTATGGTCCAACGCATTGAAGTGGCCCCCCCACCAAAAGACCCTAACCCTCAGTTATTAGAGAGACTAAAGGAACTGGAGTATCAGCTCAATAAGTTAACCACCGAAAATGCGGAACTCACTGACTTTAAAAAACAAAATGCGAAGTTACTTGCGGATAACAAGGCAGGATACGAAGAGCTTCACAAAGTTGTCGCTGAAAATGCGCAGTTGAAACAACAAAATGTCGAATACAGTGACAAACACACTGTGTTGGTTCAGCAACTCGCAACTCTAACAAGTGTGCCTGACGATTTCACTGACTTTGAAGTTGCCTAACTTTTGAGTGGTTTGTGCAGAGCGATGGAAGGTAGTAGTATGATGTAGCGTTTACGGACAGAATTTTCCCCCACCACAAAAACCCTAGGGCTGAGCCCTAGGGTTGGGGTAAAATCCAATCCCCAAACCCTACAACATTCTACTATCCTCCAAACCCTAGGATGACGTGTCAATTTTCCGGTGAGCTTCCGGTGAATTTATCCGGTCCGGTGAGCTTCCGGTGAGCTTCCGGTGAATTTATCCGGTTCGGTGAGAGTTTCCGGTGGAATAAATATAAATATGATAAATTAGAAAAAATTATTATAATTGCAACAATAAAATAAAACTAGTAATAATATATTTGATTTTTAACTTTTAATTCCTATAGTTTTTTTAATTATCTATTTCGCCTATTTTGTTGTCTATCCGCAGGATGAGGTGCTCTTAAAATCCTCCCGAAACGTCGTAATTGACCAATAGCCTTACATTGTACTTTATTTCCAAACGGACGACCTGACGGGGCAGGGTCTTTGTACCCGCAATAGATTCTATTATTCCGTCTTCGTTGTGCTTGTGGTCTATTTGCTCTTAAGAATATAATATAATATAATATAATATAATAAATTTATTTAAAAAAAACATAAACTAACTTAAAAAATAAATATTATAACTTAATTTAATAAAATGATTTCGGTAGTTAAATATAATAATTTTGATATTGAAAAATTGAGTATTGAAAATGTTGATTTTACAAAAATAAAAAGTAAATCTAAACCATATAAGTTTATAAGTATTCAATATGATCAAAAGCCGTTATACTTAGAAACACCAAAAATGCATTGTCCATTTGGAGTTAACAACTTTGAAGGGAGTGACCGGTATAATATTTCGTTTAATTTAGTTGAAGATATGGAAAATATTATATTGGCCATAGAGGATAAAATTGTCAATCATATTTATGAAAATCAAATAAGGTATTTTTCCAAAGATACTTTCAAACTTTCAAACTTGAAAGAACTTTTTAATAGTTCGATTAAACCAAATCAAAATCAAAATTATTCAAATTTATTTAAATGTCAATTAGACAATGGGAACTCAAATTTATATAATAAAACATCTGGAGAAGAAATAGAAATTACAAAAGAGAACACAATGAATACAAAAATACAATCTATTATTAGAATTCCTGGATTTTATATAATGAATAAAATGTATGGTATTTCATATAAAATTGATCAAATGCTTTTAGATAAAAATAATATTACAAATGAAAAAATATTTTTATTCACTGATGATATATAATAAAGAAGTAAATGAGTAAATTAATAACCGAGAAACAAATACAAGATTTCTATTTAGACCCGGAAATAGGCTTATCAAATATAAGTTCATTCACATCAAAATTAAAAGCAAAAGGTTATAAAGTTACACAGAAACAAGTAAAAGAGGCGGTCGAAAAGACTGAAGTTAATGAAACTTTTTCTCAAAAAAAGAAAATAAATAAAAAAGAATTATTTCCAATTTATGGTAAAGATCCAAACAAAACTTATATTCAGGCAGATTTGGCTTTTATCCCAAAATTGAAAAAACAAAATAGTGGTTTTGCTGTGATATTAACGGGAATTAATATAAATACGAGAAAAGGATATGCTTATGGGTTAAAATCAAAAACTATAAAAGATAAAAATAATAAAAATGTAGAATCTGCGGAAGGTGTCATTCCCGCAATGAGAAAATTGATTAAGGATTCCAAAATGAATGTATTAACAACGGACAACGGTAGTGAATTTATAAATAAAGCTATAAAAAAACTTTTGGAAGATAACAATATTGAACATTATTTGAACGAACCCGAAGACCATAGTACAATGGGTATGATTGAGAGATTTAATAGAACATTAAAATATAAATTAGAACTTTATTTTAAAAGTAAAGATACCGTCAATTGGATTAGTAAATTAGATACTATTGTCAAAAATTATAATGAAACAAAAAATGTAGGAAATATAGATAAGTCTGCACCAAATGATATGAATGACGATAGAGTATTAAGAAATATTTTATTAAAAAGAAATATATTAACAAAATTACTTTCTAAAATCGATATTAAACCTGGAGACAAAGTTAGAATTAAAATTAAAACTAAAACTTTTAATAAAGAAACTCAACGATGGAGTACTAAAGTTTATAAAGTTAAAAAAATGGAAGGCTTGTCTTATGTAATAGAAGACAACAACGAAACTTTAGCAAGAAAATATAAACCAAGAGAATTGCTCGAAGTGAAAGGTAATGTTTCAAATCAAAGTAAAAATAAAGATGAACCTACCGTGAAAGAATTAGTAACAAAACAAAATAAAAAGGAACGCAAAACTAAACGCGAAGGTGTTTCAGCTTCAAATAGATTAGCAAAACGCACTCGTAGTCAAAATAGAAAAAATAATGAAAATGAAGAAGAAATTGATTTAAGATAAACTATATCCTTCAGGTCGTAATTGATATGGATTTATTTTATCAACTTCTTCTAATTGTTCTTGTATCTCTTCAAACTCAGGGTGAAGTTCGTCCAAATTACCTTTTAAATTTTTAGTCCAACCTTTAGCATATACTTTACTTTCAACTCTTGTTTCTAACCCTTGTGGACATAATACTTCTTGTTTGTTATTTCTTTTCCGTTTTCTAATTACATTATATGTCAACTCAGCATATTTACCATCAATTTTATCAGTCAAATTCTTAACCATACATACCATTGAATTATGATTGATAATTTTACTGTTTTGATGTGACAAATAGAATCCTTTACTTTTGGTAAGAGGCTCAGCATTTGAAAATTGTAGGGTGTAGCTTTTTGGTCCGGTCGCTGCATATTCAGTACATTCTTTTATAATGTTTCTTTTATCATCATAAAGTTCATTAGTTAATTCGCCCAAAAAGTCACCTAATTCATTTTTGTAAATATGCTCATTAACACCTTCTTTTTCAATGTAAATACACGAGTCGGTATCGGTATATAGCACATTATCAAACCCAACCTTTTCGCACAAATCATACAACTTTAGCCTAGCATACGCCGTTGTAAATACCCCTATGATTTCACTTGTTGAACATTTGTCCGGACCCTCAAAATATTCATCTTTGAATCGATAATTCATAATACATTTCTCATTTCCTTCTATACCGGCAAATTCATAATTCATTTCATATTCTTTGTCAAACACCATTGCATAAAAGTCGCTTGGTTCATTTATAATTTTAGTTTTCATTTTGTTCAATTGTTGAACGAATTTGCCCCATAAACTATTGAGGTACATCTTTGCTACCGCTCGCTTTCCGGGGTTTTTCTTAATTTGAGATTTGTCTAAAAGAATACCTTCTCTTTCAAAATATTGTTTTATATATTTGTCTTTATCTTGTTCAGTTTTTACCCATTCAGGATAACCCGAAGCCGCTTGTTTGATTTTTAAAAACTTGTTTACGTAAGGTGCAAACAATTTAGTAGAACGCTCTTTCCAATGTCTTATTTTATATATTTCCAATAATTCATATCCCATATCAATTGCTTTATCAACTTCAATGGTACTCCAAGTTCCTTGTTGTTCATGTAAAGTGAATTTTAATTTACCATTGTCTCTACATGGTAACACCGGAAATTGTAAATTTTTGGGAGGTTTTACTTTACAATATATAACACCGAAAAACTTTTCAGTTACATTTTTATACCTCGATAAATATTCTTTAACCGAAACATTTTTAAATTGTTCATCAAACCCTATTGGGTACTAACAATATTTCATGACCCACGGATATAGACTTGTAAAATCTAAATACCTCAATGTTTCACCAAATTTCTTTTTCCAATATAATTGCTCTGGGTTTGTACGCCCCCCGAAAAATGCATCTCTAATTACAAGATCAGGTTTGTAAATTTTCATAAAGTCAATTATTGATTGTTCATTCAATTTATCATTTTCCCAATCGCATCCCCAAATATCTTGAACAATGTAACCCAAGTTTTCAATTATTGTTTTCTTTTGTTGTGTTTTTGTAAATAATTCTCCATAAGTAATACTAGAGTCTCTTGATACATTTGCTTTTTGATTGGGGTTGTAAATTGCAGGATTTCCATGAAATCGATCACCATTAAATTCGAAAATTTCATTTGTTTCTTCGCAATAGCCGTCGGCAATAAAATTTGTTTTTGGAATTTTATACTCTCTAATTATTTTTATACCTTTTGAATGTTCCAAATAATTGATCCATTCAGCACAAACTTTACTTTGCTTTTTAATTCTATAATATGCAATCGTATTTTTTTGCATAATGTCCTTTCGATGAATATGTTGGGCAGTCGAAGCAATGGTCATAAAGTTAAATGGGTCAGTTTCACATGCTTCCAATAAAACACTACGATATTCCAAACATGATTTTCGAAGTATCAAAACATCGTTTGAACAATACTTTCGTAATTCATTTTTATTATTCCAAACAAAATTTTTGTCATTACATTTTTCATTATACCAAATATCGAATTTTTCTTTATCTTCACATTTCATTTGTTCCGGACAAAAGTAGTGTCTATTAGGTATTTTCCCGGTATAATTCCAATTTTCTTTTTTATTGAATAAATGAGGATAGTATAAATGAATGGTCATTTATGCAATTAACGCTCGACACCGAACCGCTTGGAGCCGGTGTACTTTTAAATGATGGACCTTTGATTTTAAACACAGGTGATATTACTTTGAATTCTGGAAAATTTATTGGTGACGGTTCTTTGCTTCAAAACTTGCCTTCCGGGGCTAACCAAAATTTACAATCTGTTACCGACCAAGGAAGTACAACTACAGCGAATGATATTTCTTTTACCGGAACTGGAAAATTTACGATAAATCAAGATGAAATTGATGGTGCTTTAATTAGGATTAGAGGCGGTACTCAAGATGCTAAAATTCGTATTGGTGAAACAACAAATGGTGACGGATATATAAATGCACAACGTGCAATATTAATAGGCAGAAATGCTGGTTCATTCGGTTGTGGAATTGATGTTTTGGGTTTAGGTTCAGGTAGTGGTTATGACCAAGCTGGGAATTATTCGGTAAATTTAGGAGATGATTCCGGACAAAGTAACGCCGGTGTGGAATCTGTTTCTGTAGGAAGATTTGCAGGCGAAGTTTTTAGTGGTCTAAATTCAGTGTCATTAGGTTCATATGCTAATAAGAATACCGGAGGAACTTCGTCTGTCAACAATACTATTTGTATAAATGCAACCGGTGTTGAATTAAATTCTGTAAATCCAAGTTCATTTACGGTAAAACCTATAAGACCAAGTCCTGATGTTACATTAGAAATTTTACAATTGTATTATGATTCGGTTTCCGGTGAAATAAAATCTGGTGCTATAAATTCGGGAAGTATTGGTAGTTTGAGTCAAGTTTTGGCTGTCGGTAATTCTGGAAATAATATTAATTTAAGCGGAGATTTGGATTGTAGTGCTATACGACTTGTAAGTAGCATAGACTGGGCATATACAATGCCAACATCATCATTGACGACCTCAGGAATTCCTTTGACAGGTTTGACAAATGCATATACGGCAACATTACCCACAAGTCCGGTTCCTCATACCGGTGATGTATTTACTTTTGTAAATAATACCGGAAATAGTATAAGTGCTGGAGATATTGTTCAATTTGACGACGACTTTACTAATATAAATGGTGTAAAAATATATGCAGCTTCGGCAAGTCAGTCTAATCAAAATTGTATGCCTATTGGTGTTTGTGTTCAAAATTCAAACACAGGGAATTCTTGTTTTGTTTGTACAAAAGCATTCACAACTTGCAAAGCTATTGATGGAAGTTATGTTAAAGGTCAAATGTTAGGTTGTGCTTCGGGAGGTTCAGTCAATTCTTCACAAATTACTACAAATAATGTTGGAATTATTGGCGTGTGTATGGAAAGTAAAGTTATAACAACTCCGGGTTCGGGATTATTGGTTTGGATTAAACCTGATTTTAAATTATAAATTTATATCTTATATTTATTCTATATTATAAAATAAAAATGGCTTCTTTTGGTAAAGATTTGATTTGTAAAAATCTACAATGTACAACCGTTAATGGAAATGCACCGAGTGGGGGAAGTTCAAAATGGCTTGATGTACAAGGAACAACAAATGATATTGAACGAGCTAACGGCAAAGTTACGGTAAAAGACGTCTTTGAAACAAAAACTTTACAATATCAAAATCTTGATATAAGAAATTTTCCAAGAAATAATCCAATACCCGGACAAAGTATTCGTATTTTAGAATTTGCAGAAAACTCTTTTAGTGCAATGTATTTATTTCAATTACAAGCTAACGAACTAAATAAAGATACTGTAAAATTCAAAATTCAACATGCTGATGAAGGTGTCAATAATATTATTGGAGACGAATATATTCTAAAATGCTCGGGTCTTGCTATATTTACTGGAATAAGTAACCCTTTCAGTTTGGTAGCTTCATCTAATGTTATTGGAAACAATAATCTCGAACTTCAAATTAGTTCACTAAATGGAAATTTTTCGACAAGTGCTGATGTACTTCGATTTGTATTAGAATTAAGTCGACAACCTTCGATTACACAAGAAAATATAGTTGTGTCGTAACTTTTTAATAAATTATATTTAGATTTATTTTAACGTATTTACATTTTATTATTCTTATTATTTTTATTTTATTTATGATAAATTCTTTTTTTCTAGTTTATCATATTTATATTTATTCCATCGGAAACTCTCACTGAACAGAATAAATTCACCAGGCATTACAGGCTTCATAAGAAGGCTTTACAGCAGGCATTACAACAATATACAACAGGCATTACAACAAATATACAACAGGCATTACAACAAATATACAACAGGCATTACAACAAATATACAACAGGCATTACAACAAATATACAACTATTAATACACTATTTATCTATTATCTATTATCTATTTATCTATCTATCTATCTATCTATTATCTATTCTATGCTTTCAGGCATGGTTACGGGGATGCGCGCGGTATTGATACAGCCTCTGCAGGCATTGGGGTATCGTTGCTGAAAAACTTCCGCTAACTGAAAGGGCATGCATGTGACTTTACAGTGTTCAAAATAATACCGCGTCATCCCCGTACGCCTGTTACCTCTTTTATTGTCTTCAAGGTACGTGTCTATTGACCTTAAAATACAGTACTTGCAGCCGGTCCGGGCGCATTTCATACACGACCCCAACTGCTGCTCCACGGGTTTCGCGCATTGAAAGTTGGTACATCCCCCTGCGACTTCCTTCGCAGTACGCCTGCGGGGTGGAGGGTCCTCGTACACTACAGGCGGTACGTAAGGTTCAACTGTTGCTGCCGATGCGCCTGCCGCTGTCGCTGTTGCCAAACGCGCTGCAGGCTTGAAACGCGCTGCAGGCTTGAAACCTGCTGGCGCTTTTGGAGCAGCGCGAAGCTCTTGCCAACGTTTTTTCATAGCTTGCATCTTTTCCTCTGGTATTACGGGCATTTCGTCTAACGCCTGCTGAACAACTTTCGTAAGAACAATCGGCTCAGCGGCTTCCGAAGCCTGCTGAGTAACTTCCGATTCAAGGGTTAAGTCGATCGTCACCTCATCGGCAACAGGTTGCTTACTTTGACGGGTTCGGGGCATTTTTGATAGCTTGTAACTAACGGGTGCTCTGCGCTGTGTGGTTTTGAGAGTTTGTGAAGTTTGTTCTCGCCAAAACTTGCAATAGTCCCTTTTTAGGGGGAGGAAGGGACTAGTTTCATCATAATTAAAGAAAATATTAAAGATTTTTTTTTTGTCATAAAAAACCTTTGATTTCAAAAATTTTGCGCTGATTCCAAATCTGAAAACAAAATTATAAAATTCCACCGGAAACTCTCACCGAACCGGATAAATTCACCGGAAGCTCACCGGAAGCTCACCGGACCAGATAAATTCACCGGAAGCTCACCGGAAAATTGACACGTCATCCTAGGGTTTGAAGGATAGTAGAATGTTGTAGGGTTTGGGGATTGGATTTTACCCCAACCCTAGGGCGCAGCCCTAGGGTTTTTGTGGTGGGGGAAAATTCTGTCCGTAAACGCTACATCATACTACTATGAAATACTCTACATATTTTCGGTTCCGGTCGAGATGGGCTGATGCTGAGCATTCCAAATGTTACATTTATGTGCTATGAGCTCAAAAAGCCATCATATGCACGATGCATCGCGGTGCATCCCGAGATATCGATTTTATAGTGTAGCTCACAATGGCTTCCGCAGTTTCGCGTGATATGAAATACCCTACATATTTTCGGTTCCGGTCGAGATGGGCTGATGTTGAGAATTCCAAATGATAAAGTTATGTGTTATGAGCTCAGGAAGCCATCATATGCATGATGCATCGCGGTGCATCCCGAGATATCGATTTTATAGTGTAGCTCACAATGGCTTCCGCAGTTTCGCGTGATATGAAATACCCTACATATTTTCGGTTCCGGTCGAGATGGGCTGATGCTGAGCATTCCAAATGATAGATTTATGTGCTATGAGCTCCGGAAGCCATCATATGCATAATGCATCGCGGTGCATCCCGAGATATCGATTTTATAGTGTAGCTCACAATGGCTTCCGCAGTTTCGCGTGATATGAAATACCCTACATATTTTCGGTTCCGGTCGAGATGGGCTGATGCTGAGCATTCCAAATGATAGAGTTATGTGCTATGAGCTCAGGAAGCCATCATATGCATGATGCATCGCGGTGCATCCCGAGATATCGATTTTATAGTGTAGCTCACAATGGCTTCCGCAGTTTCGCGTGATATGAAATACCCTACATATTTTCGGTTCCGGTCGAGATGGGCTGATGCTGAGCATTCCAAATGATAGAGTTATGTGTTATGAGCTCAGGAAGCCATCATATGCACGATGAATCGCGGTGCATCCCGAGATATCGATTTTATAGTGTAGCTCACAATGGCTTCCGCAGTTTCGCGTGATATGAAATACTCTACATATTTTCGGTTCCGGTCGAGATGGGCTGATGCTGAGCATTCCAAATGATACATTTATGTGCTATGAGCTCAGGAAGCCATCATATGCATGATGCATCGCGGTGCATCCCGATATATCGATTTTATAATGAAGCACACAATGGCTTCCGCGTGATATGAAATACCCTACATATTTTCGGTTCCGGTCGAGATGGGCTGATGCTGAGCATTCCAAATGATAGAGTTATGTGTTATGAGCTCAGGAAGCCATGATATGCATGATGCATCGCGGTGCATCCCGAGATATCGATTTTATAGTGTAGCTCACAATGGCTTCCGCAGTTTCGCGTGATATGAAATACCCTACATATTTTCGGTTCCGGTCGAGATGGGCTGATGCTGAGCATTCCAAATGATACATTTATGTGCTATGAGCATAGGAAGCCATCATATGCATGATGCATCGCGGTGCATCCAGAGATATCGATTTTATAGTGTAGCTCACAATGGCTTCCGCAGTTTCGCGTGATATGAAATACCCTACATATTTTCGGTTCCGGTCGAGATGGGCTGATGCTGAGCATTCCAAATGATAGAGTTATGTGTTATGAGCTCAGGCACGATGCATCGCGGTGCATCCCGAGATATCGATTTTATAGTGTAGCTCACAATGGCTTCCGCAGTTTCGCGTGATATGAAATACCCTACATATTTTCGGTTCCGGTCGAGATGGGCTGATGCTGAGCATACGGAATGATAGATATATGTGTTATGAGCTCAGGAAGCCATCACACGCCTGATGCATCGCGGTGCAACTCGAGATATCGATTTTATTGTGAAACCCAAAATGCCTTCCGCAGTTTCGCGTAATATGAAATACCCTACAGATTTTGGGTTCCGGTTGTGATGAGCTAATCCTGAGCATACGTAACGATAGATATACGTGGTATGAGCTCAGGAAGCCATCACATGCTTGATGCATCGCGGTGCATCCCGAAATATCGATTTTATAGTGAAACCCAAAATGCATTCCACAGTTTCGCATAAACACCTAGACAAATAAACATGAACACAGTGAACCCAAACTGCATTCCACAGTTTCGTTTTCTAATCTTGAGATATCAATATTACAGCGAAACCCAAAATGCATTCTACATTTACGCACAAACACATGAACACACAAACATAAACACAGTGACACCTAAAATGCATTCCACATAAACACATGTACACATAAATATAAACGCATAAACACCGTTTCGCATAAACACATAAACACACTTTACAGGCAGGCACCTGAAAATAAAACTATTCAGTTTTAGTGGCCTTACTGTGGGCATCTCAACGCATGGCTCACTTTGTTATATTGATGCAGGACCCATCGTGCTGAACGGTTCGAGAGCACCTGAAATGTGGGTACTCGAGCCTCGGGGCTGTCAGGATTCTAACCTGAACTGACCATCTGCTAGCCGATCAGACTGCTGCCCCTTAAGAATATTTCGAATGTGTTCACACTGTATGACTCCGTGCACAGATCGTGTTGTGCCGCAGCGGCTAGTATGCTTAAGATGAGGCTCAGGGACATAATCTCGGGGCCGAGAGTATGCACCCGAGCTGCGGTGCTATCAGGATTCTAACCTGAACTGACCGGTTGCTAGCCGGTCAGACTGCAGCCCCTGTTAATGTGTCAGGCCCAGTTTTGAGTCGGTGTTGTAGGCATAGGTCGTGCTGTGCCTCACTGAGTTCGGTAAGGCAGAATGCAAACCTGGGTGTACGGGCGGTACATCATGCAGCGGCAGAGTATGCCGCAAGGCCGAATTCAGAAATGAAAGAAAGCCCTTATCTAGAAGGGGCTCTACTGCTATCAGAAGTGGATGTGATATCTCAGGTTCGAACTGAGATCTCCGGAGATATTCTCCGGCGCTCTTTATTGAGCTAATATCACAACACTAACACTAACACTAATCTTGCAGCGCCTTAACTGGGTAGGACTGCTATGCAGCCAGGAGATAATAAGAAAAGTAATAAGCTGTGATATCTCAGACACAAACTGAGATCTCCGAAGGTATTCTTCGGCGCTCTTTGTTGAGCTAATATCACAAACGCAGACGTTTCAACAAGCAAGCTTACGACGGAATCAACCGTGGTCCTAAACTCACAGAAGATTCTGTGAACCCAAAGCTTCGCGCATACAGCGATTGGCAAGAGCTAAAAAAAGCTAGCAGGAAGCTGAGAAGCGTGGCAACTCAGACTTTAACTGATATCTTTGGAAGCCATTTCCAGCGCTCTTTTTTGAGTTCCTGCCTGGAAGGAAAGCAGTCTTTTCCAGCTTCAGTCAGGGCGTTGCGCGTGCCGAGCGCGAATCAATTGGCCAGTTTAAATTTCAGGAAAAGAACATCAAAGAATCGAAATAAAAGGAGAAAGAAGACACCTACAGGCTGCGAAATGGCGAAGTGTATGGCGCTCTGTGTGGTTTCGGACGTTGTTTGCTCGAAGGAGCAGGAAACAGAGACACCCTGACATGACTCCCCAAATCAGCGACATAACAAAGACACGGTTAAACAATGGCAAGGCTAATAATCCGCCTGTCAACCTAGGCAAACAGAAACACCTGCACGCAAAGGCAAGAAGACACTTGCACGAAAGTGGTGGCAAATATGAGCTGGGGGACATTCTACGAACTATGGCATCAAGTGCACGCAAAATGATTGGTCAATTGCAATGATTCTATCTCAAATTCCATCAGGATCCGACGTGGATGCACCGATGGACATCGCAATCTGTACCACCATTTGGAACGCAAGAAACCGGTCACCAACAAATATCTCAGCTGACGTCGCATTAATTCATTTTCTTAAGAGAAAAATATATGACCGACGGATTGAATAGGCTCTCATCTAATGGTATCAGGTTCGGGCCACCCCGAACTCCGATCTGCTGATGGCATCATAGTTTTCGGGACTGTCGTGATGGATGTCGTGGAAAATTTTCTAAGTGCTGTCTATAAATCAAGATGTATCTTACACGTGGATGTAATTGTCCTATTTTTGTAGATCCAATTTTAAAATGTTCTAATTCAAACGTAAATGCATTCACCTCTGAATCGAATCTAATGTTCGATTTCACGATTCCAACGATGCCTTTCGACACAAGCATTGCAGCGTGTGCTTACGTCAGTCCTGAATCGTTTCTCGTCCACAATTCGAAATGCCGATTGAGATGTCCAAAATATCGCGTGGAGTCATTTACGGACATCATTGGTCGGAATCACTGACTGTATGGCCGGAATCGCTGACTGTAAATTAATTTCAGCGGGGTACCGTATTGTCGTAACAGCTTATGCCACATATATATGTTGCAAAAAAGATTGGAGAACGAAATCCTGGATCGGAACCGAAGTCTGGTGACCGAGTACCATACATCTTTTTGGAAAAAGAGTCAAAAGGACTACTATGTGAAAAAGCGGAAGATCCAAAGTATGTTGAGGAGAACAATCTGAAAGTTGATACATTGTATTACTTGGACCATTGTTTGATTAATCCGATGTGTACTCTATTTGAAGTGTTTTTGAATAATCCGAAGAAAGAACTCTTTGAAGATATTCGAAGAAAACATACGTTAGGAAAAAATGGAAAATCAATAGTATTTTATATATGATATTTGAAATAGGAGCTCATGATGGTAAATGGACTCTGCAGAACATATCGATCGATGGTCACAAAATTATCAAAATTATAGCAATCGAATCTTGTAAATTTTACTATGATAAACTTGTAAAAAATTGTCGAAATCATAACACGGTTCTTCCGATAAATTGTCTCGTACTAAATGCAATGATGTTTCATGAAGACAATGTTGATTGGTCGGTGTGTAATAAAACGAGTCAACAACCCATTACAATATCACGATCGATGTCAAAAATGTTATCTGGATATAAAGAATTTGATTTGGAGTGTGCAATTGATAGTTCTAAGTCACTCCATTCAATCGTTAATTCTAAACCATGAAGTTTACAAATAACCATTTTGCACATATATAACAAACCAATTGATCTCCGATACCGTTATTCGCGGTTACTATGCATTTTTTCATTTTAATCAATTTAAAAAATATATACATATTTCAAACATAGATATGACAGTGAGAGGTGAAATTAGAATGCCAAGTGTACCTGAAAAGGATACTAAAGAATGGTCACAGTGGCATTCTATTATAGGGGATGCTAAAAAGGTATTACGGTGTCCAGAATGCACACGACCAGTAGATCGTTTGAAGTTTTGTAATATGTGTTCGCATAAACTTAAAAAAAATTGTCAAACGAGTTAAGAAAATGATTGGTTGCATAATACATGTCAAAACATTTTGAGTGTCCGGTCTGTTTAAAAAGTAAAAGTAGTAAATTAGTATTAGAATGTGGTCACATATTTTGTAGAAGGTGTATAACGGAATGGTCTAATAAAAACAAAATTCAAAAAATAACGACCACGTGTCCAATATGTAGACGCGTTTTGAAAGAAAAGAAAGTAGACCATCGAATTTATCATAGAGATAAAGGATTGTCTAAAGTAATGACATTGATTGGATTTTGAAATCACGATTCGTAGTTGTACAAGTCTTTCCAAGCTTCGTCTATGGATCCATTGTAATGTTTTAGGATCGCTTTTTTAATGTGCACATCCTTGGATATCTCTTCTTTATTTGTATTAGTCGTATTGAAAATGTATTTTAAATTACTCTTTGAATAACCGGTTTTAATTTGTTTGTCTGTTGGTTTTCGAGGTTTAATATTAGTTTTGATAGATATACGATCGCATAATTGATCAACATTGAATTTCATGTTAACAATTCCTTGTAACAAACAATCTGACAGGTCATCTTTTTTCTTTGAAACCGAAAAGGTATGTATAAATTGTGTATCTTGTATGTTTTGAAATTGTAGAAACAATTTGCACAATTCAACGGATATTTTTTTACGTTCTCTATAATTTTTTCCTCCTTTAACGTGATACGATCCTAATTTATTTTTTGGATTAAATATATCAATATGTGAAATATTCGAATCTGAATTTAAGGTGCCTTTTATGATGAAATAACTGTGAAGCATATTCTCTAATTGTTTCATTTTTACATTTTTTGTCGGTTGCTTTTCGATGACTACTTTTTTACATTTCGAATATAATTGTAAATTGTCTATACACTTTAGCATTCGTGTCGGTGATTTGCCTATATCTAAAATAGACCATTCTATGATTTTGTATGAATTATCAATAACACAATATGCAAAAAATTTCATACCGATATCAATGGATAAAGTTGTCATTATTATAATAATAATAATTATAATCTTATATCATTACGATTTCATCAACTGATGTTATGGTATTTGTCGATGCAATCGGTAAAGGATTTTCTATAAAATATTGTATACTCATGAACGCATTTTTGAAATATCTGATGTTAAAGGTACCATAAATATTTTGATATCGAATATCAATATCAGATTCATATGTGAAGCTTTCTAATTTATCAGAGTCTAGAAACGATGTGACATATTCCGTCAAATCGTATGATGGATTTGAGATAGTGATCGCACTTACGATTTTCAACAAAGATGACGTACTCTGTCCACCGCTTTGATAACCTATAAAGATATTCGTGTCTGATTGTTCGCTGTTAATACCCGCTTCATTCCCAATGAATACATTTTTAGATCCTTTATAATTATTAAGACCACTCGATTCGCCAACGAAAACGTTTTCAGAACCATATTTTGATTTCGATCCAGACGACTTTCCCAGGAACACATTTTTGTTGCCATCTTCATTTTCCGATCCAGCAAATATGCCTGCAAACACATTTGAACTTCCGAAATTGTTGTGTTGACCAGATTGACATCCTAAGAAAACATTGGCATTGCCGTATCGATTGTACTGTCCACTGGCTTGACATATGAAAACGTTTTTTGATCCAGAAACGTTGTACTCCCCTGATTGTGATCCGGTAAAGACATTTTCGTCTCCCAATAGATTGTTAAAGCCGCTTTTATTCCCTGTAAACACATTCTTATTTCCGTATGTATTAAAATTGCCACTAAACATTCCTAGGAAAACGTTCGAACTTCCGGAAACATTTCTAGAACCACATGTAGGTCCTATAAAAACATTTGCAGATCCGGATTTGTTTAATTTTCCAGAATCCTTGCCGATGAATACGTTATTATTTCCGAATGTATTATTATATCCGGATTGGTATCCAAAAAATATGTTATCAGATCCTGATTTATTTTGAAATCCCGATTGCGTACCGACGAATACGTTATTGGAATCGCCGTTTGATTTAAAACCACTTTGATAACCAATGTAGATGTTTTTGTTTGGATTTGTCGATTGTCTTCCCGCTTCGAAACCAATAAATACACTATATCCGGATGGTTGATTGTTTCGGATGCCCGCATTTTTACCAATGACCGTATTGGTGGATAGCAAATCATTATGGTCGATGTTGCGTAAATTATTTGCGTCACCTGAAAAATCTTGTGTATATGGATTTAGTTTTGCAAATGTCATTTATTTCTTTATTATATTATACATTAATAATGGGTGCTACAGAGTCTAAAACAAACACTTCAAAGAATAAAAGCAATGCGTTCAATATGAATTCTGCAAATTCATTCGATGCCTTTATAAGAATTGTTTTTGAAAATTATTCCAAAATACCGAGGGCTAATTTGAAAGGAAGAAATTCCAACAAATATTTTAAAATGCTGGGTGAAATCAAACTTTTAGGTTTGATTGAATACATGACCAAACTTCGAACCACTAAAGAAAAAAAAACAATTACAGCTATGCGAATTATATGTACGAAGACAAATCGAAGTTGCAAATGGTATCCAGAATGAAGATTTGAAACTCAAGATTCAAAGAATCAAAAAACAGTTTGATGATCTTATCGCAAAACAACAAATATTTAATGAATTTTTCAAAGATCATTATTCTCAATTCAATCAATACTTAAATGCAGCAGCATCTGCATTGTCAATGCTTGAAAAACCATCGAAGACTGATTACATGAAATTCCGCGTCAAGAAAGCGGCCGAATTGGTAAAAAGAAGAAAGAAAGCAAATATGACGGTTCAGAGAGTCAAAAATGGTCCGGTGAAATCTAATAATGTTAAAAAAGTAAATATGTAAAGTCACTTTAAGACACGTAGAGGTATAAATTGCTATGGATCAATTCCTAAAGAAATCAAAAAATGAGTTTGAAAATATTATTGAGAAACTTATTACCGAGTTGCCCAGATATTACGATAATATGACCGAAAAGTCAATAAGAGACGATATTCATTCGATCCTGGGTATGAATGCAAATGAAATTAAATTATGCAAGGGTTACAATGCTCAAGGCAAAGCATGTCGTTGTCGTGTTGAAAATGATAGTGAGTATTGCGGACGTCATCGATTACAAGATCCGAGGTATGCGAAAGAAAGTTTACATGTCAAAGAACCTGAAGTATGTTCGGGGTTCATACAAAATCATACCCGTTGTTGTTTTCCTGGTAATCATACATTTAATGGTAAAACATATTGCCAAAAACATTACAACAAAGCAAAAACGATTAAAGATCAATTAAAACGAAGATATTGTTTACATATTGAAGAATTCGATCAATGTTGTCAAAAATTGAATGTGCATGAATATTTCTTTACATGTTCACAACACAGAGATTTTGAAAAAAATGTCATGACAGAACTTGAGATATCGGTCGATTGTGAGACTTTTTTCAATAATTTAAAAGAAACACACACGAAACAAGAATCCAAGATTTTGAAAGATATATATCAAACTTAAAGAATCTGTTTATTTAATTAATAAATGGACAATCTCAAATATATGTGTGTATGTTTCCGACACAATGGAGACATGGAAGAGCATTATATTTTATCGGTAGAAGAATTGATAGGTGAATTCACAATTATAGGTGGTGAAATCGAAAATGGTTATGTACTATTAGGCAAGAGAAATGCAACTAACATTGTCAATGAATTTTTGAATACCGCTTTGTTTGAAAATTTTGAAAAAGAAGACAATATTTGTGATGATATTGTCTTGATAAAAACAGATATATACGGAGATCCTATCGATCTATACAAAAATGATATTATATATATGGTCGAGCTTCATAAAAGCTGTCAACCTTAGTCCACACTTTGTGATCATGGGAAGATGATCGATACTTACCAGATTGATCTAATTCATAATAGAATCTGCAATTATAATTACCCGGATATTTTCCGATGGCTTTACATTTAGACATTCCGGGAATATCGTTTTGATGACATTTCATAAAGCATGCATCTTTGTTTGGATCGATATTATTAGAGCCCCATGTATTTCCACCGATCCTAATTTCCTTATATTTTCCATGTAGATTTTTCCCAGTATCACTTAACCATGCACATTGTTGATGACCATCTTGATCAATCGAATCTACCGCTCTATTTTGAGTTATGTAAACAGTATTGAATCCGCTCGTTTTTTATTCGTCGATAATCTTCTTTTCCGGTTCTTTATTACGTATAAAAACATCACGATCGCAATTAGTACCCAAGTAGTAAGTGTCCGACTATAGGGTACGCTTTTTTATCACTATAAAAACCCTATGAAAACCCTATGACATATGTCATAACCCTATGTCATATATGTCATAAGTCATACAAGGAAATGACAAGGGAAAATGACAAGAAAATGACAAGTAAATGACAAGAAAAATGACAAGTAAAATGACAAGAAAATGACAAGAAAATGACAAGTAAAATGACAAGGAAATATACAATAAATATACAATAAATAATTACGTAATAAATGATAAATAAATTACGTAAATAAATGTGTAACAAAATAAGATTTAAATAAGTTCTAAAATAAATTTAAATAAGTTCTTAAATAAATTATATAAATGATGTATATTATTACATATATATATTATAAATTGTTCTTAAGTTATTTTATGGAAGTGTCAATAATCTTCTTGCAAGTTCTCTTTTAGTTAAACCTTTAACATTTATATTGTTTCGTATACACATATGTTTTAAATCATTTTTTGAGCTAAAATTTGGATTACATTGATGTATAATTTTCAAATGGCTTTTACCTATATCTCTTTCATCCAAATAATTTTCATTCATATTTTCAATAAAATCGTAATACTCTTGTTCGCGTTTATTAGGTGAAAATAATATACAATTCCTCAAAAGAATTGTAGTGGTATTACCATTTTTTATAATTTGTATTCATTATGATTACGAACTCTTCTAGATATCATATTAGAATGGTAATCTTCTAACTTTTCACAAGCCTTTAGGCATACGTTGTCATTATCATTTTCATTATGGTTAATGCATCTCATATAATCTCTTGAATAATATTCTTTTTGTTTAATTAGGAATTCATCAAATACATCTTTCATTTCAAGTTTATATTTTAATTCATATATATGTTCTTGGACATCAAATGGAAGATCATTCCAAGTAGTAGTTTTTGCTTTTACTACTTCTTTACTTTTCTTTTCTTTTACCAAAAGTTCTTGTAATACTTCTTTCATTTTTTCTTTATGTTGAACTAATGGTAATAACATAAGTAAATAATCATTAGTAGTAATAGTAGTCATTGTTCTACCTTATGAAGTCTAACTCTTTAAGTGGAAAATTTTCGTTACAAAAAACATTTTCTAATATACATTCACTTATTATAAAAAAGTCTTTTGAAAATGAAAGAATCTTTTAAGAAATGTACAATAAATTTACAATAAGTAAAAATATAATATGTGAATATATATATACCATCATTCACTCATTATAAAAAAGTCTTTTGAAAATAAAAGAGTCTTTTAAGAAATGTACAATAAATTTACAATAAGTAAAAATATATTATTAAAGTATATACAAACATTTACTCGCTCATTATAAAAAAGTCTTTTGAAAATAAAAGAGTCTTTTTTATGAATACACAAATTTATATTACAAGACCAAAAGGAAAGCGAGCACCTCTTTGATTTATTGGACGATTAACAATAGGTTTTGAAACTACTTGAGGCTGAGGACTTTGTTTCATAGATTTATTTTTGCTAGATTTCTTTGAATATCTTTTTCTAGGCTGTGTACCTTTTTTAGAATGATATTCTTTTGCACATTTCTTTAATGTTTCATTCCATTCAGCTCGCGTCATTTATATATTAATATATATTTTTTTATGGTTGATTAGCTCTACTTGCACGTTGTCCTCTTGTAAATATTTGCGGACTTGTTGCAAGTGGACTTACTTCTACACCCATATATTCAACACCACTAATGTCATTATTATCGTCTTCTTGATTTTTCATAGCTGCATTGAATAAAGCTTGTTGAAATACAAGATTGACAACGGTTCTTCTAGAACTACCTGACTCGCCTTGATTTTCTGGAGTATTTAATGGTGATGGTGAAATTCATATATCTTTTTGTAAACTGTTTAATCTAAAATTTAACTGATTAGTTTCTAATTCATTCAAAAATTCTTCTTCTTCTTCAAATTCAGATTCAGGTGATATAGGAGTTCTTATTGGAGTTTCTACATCAGATTCACTTAAATCTGCAAACCTTTGTAAATTGTCCGCTCTCGTATAATTTTCCGGGACAAAAACATTAACATCGTTTCGTTTTAAATTTTGAATCAAATCAGATGGATTTATAAATGAAGTTTGTGAAATTGAATTATAAAAGTCCACAGAATTCTGAGAAGGTGCAGTCGTTGAATAATTTTTTGATGCTAAATTAGAATACCCTTTAAAAATTGATTTATTTGATGCAGCATTTTTAAACCCTGATTCATTTAAACAATATTGTTTGACAATATCATCAGTCAAAATCTTTCTCATATTATATATATTATATATATTATATAAAATTATCGTCTTCGTCTATTTTGTTGCCTATCGGCTGGATGAGGTGCTCTTAAAATCCTTCCAAAACGTCTTAATTGACCACTAGCTTTGCATTGAATTTGATTTCCAAGCGGACGACCTGATGGTGCAGGGTCCTTGTACCCACAATAAATTCTATTATTAAGTCTTCGTTGAGCTTGTGTTTGATTTGCTCTTACCATAATTATATATATATATATAATCTAATTTAAAAAAATTATCGTAAATCAATTTCTGTTTCATTATCTTTATTATTTTTATTTTGACTTCGTGTTCTTTTAGAAATTCTATTGGAAGATGAAACTCCTTCTTTTTTCAAAGTTTTTTCTTTTTTATTTTGTTTAACTACTAATTCTTTTACCGTGGGCTCATTAGTCTTTTTGTTAGAAGCATTTCCTTTGACTTCTAATAATTCTCTTGGTTTATATCGTCTAGCTAAAGTCTCATTACCATCCTCAATAACATAACTTAATCCTTTTATTGATTTTACTTTATATATTTTTGTAGACCATTTTTGAGACTCTTTATCAAATGTTTTAGTTTTAATTTTAATTCTTACTTTATCTCCAGGTTTTATACCTACTTTTTCAAGAAGTTCGGTCAATTTATTTCTTTTTAATAAAATATTTCTAATTATTTTTGTATATGACATATTATCAGGCGCGGACCTATTAATATTTTCAACATTTTGTGTGCTATTATAATTTTTAACAATAGAGTCTAAATAATCAACCCAATTTACGCTATCTTTACTTGCAGAGTTCGCTTCTAATTTTATTTTCAATGTTTTATTGAATCTTTCAATCATACCCATAGTTGAATGGTCATCAGGCTCATTTAAATAGTGTTCAATATCATTGTCTTTTAATAACTTTTTCATAGCTTTGTTTGTAAATTCTGATCCATTATCAGTTGTCAATACATTCATTTTTGAATCTTTTATTAATTTTTTAAAAACCGGTATAATTCCCTCAGCACTTTCAATGTTTTTATTATTTTTATCTTTGACCGTTTTTGATTTGAGTGCATATGCATAAGCCGTTCTTGTGTTTACATTAATAGCCGTTAAAATTACAGAAAATCCTTTATTTTGTCTTTTGACATTTGGTTTAAATGCTAAATCAGCTTGAATATACTTTTTATTAGGGTCTTTACCATAAATAGGAAACAATTCTTTTCTATTTAATTTCTTTTTTTGAGAAAATGTTTGATTAAGCTCGGTGGCTTCAATAGCTTCTTTGACTTGCTTTTCGGTAACTTTATACCCACGAGATTTTAATTTAGTTGTAAATGATGATACACCACTCAATCCTATTTCAGGATCTAAATAAAACTTTTGTATTTCTTTTTCAGAAATTGATTTACTCATTGTTTAATATAATAAACCTTATTTATTGTCACTAACAATATCTTTGTGTCCCCAAGGTATTATATTAAATGTTTCCAACTGAATAAAACCTTTATCATAATTAAAAGAAAATGATTTTGTTTCACTTCTTGTTTCAATTCCAAGAGCTGCATATTGTTTATCGGTAAGTGATGATTTTTTAGGCTTTCTTAAAACATCATATTTTATTTCAATTACTTTGTTTTGTTCATTTAACATCATATTTGTTATTTCATTATGATTTAGACTTTGTGAATTTTGAAAATTTAATGAAAATCCTTTCACTTTAGTCATTGTTGTTCCATCATCAAATAATAATGAATATGATTTAGGTGCTGTGGCTACATACTCAATGCATTTTTTATATATTTTCTTCTTATTATCATACAATTCATCAGTCAATTCACCTAAATAATATCCTAATTGTTCTTTGTAAATATGTATATTTGTTTTGTTTTCAATATAAATCACAGAGTCCGTATCGTGATATAATACATTTTCAAATCCTACATCATCCATTAAATTGTACAATTTAATTCTTGCATAAGCGGTAGTAAAAACACCAATAACTTCATTCACACTGAAATTTGTTTCAGCATATTCATCTAATATATTAAATCCTATGTGATATTTCACATCATCATTTACTTGTGGAATAGGTTGAATAACAACATTATCATTTCTAGAATCTGATAAAATGTCGTATATCTCAGCATTGTTGCAATATTTATTTTGTCTTTTATTAGGTTTCAAGCAATATCTTCCCCACAAATTATTAAGAAAAAGTTTGGCTATAGTTCTCATTCCTTCATTTTTATATATATTTTCTTTGTCTAACAATATTCCTTCTTTCTCAAAATACTTTTTTATATACAAATTTGTATCTTCATCATTTTGTACCCACTCAGGAAAATCATTTGCCTCTTGTTTTATTTTTAAAAAAGTATTGATAAAACTTTCAAATATTTTATAATATGTGTTTTCCCAGTGTACAACTTGATGAATTTTTTCAATCACATAGCCTTTCTTCAAAGCTAATTTTACTTCTTCGGTGCACCAAGTTCCGGTCATTTTTGTCAATGGAAATGTAAGCTTTTCCATCTTGGATTGTCCCCGGGTCCTCAATGGTAACACAGCCATTTCCAAATCATTTGGAGGAATAATGGTACACTTTATAACCCCAAAAAATTGTTCTATATTTCTTATACCTAATAAGTCGATTTCATTATATATTTTTGAAGGATGTCCAAATGGAAATAAACAATATCTTAGAACCCAAGGATACAAATCTACATACCTAATTATTTCCCCTTCCTTACATTTATGGTATAATTTTTTAGGATCTGTTCTACCACCAAATAATGCATCTCTAAAATGTATTGGTACATTATACGTATTTAAAAAATCAATAACATTTTTATTGTGCTTTCGTAATTCATTAAACTTATTTTCCCAAATGTATACGACATTGTATCCTAATTCTTTTAATTTTTCAAGCCGTTTATTTGTTTCTTCATTCAATTGAAAAAATGTTTTATTAAAGTTGTAATTCTTTCTAAACATTTTGTTTTTGTACACTTCAGGATTTCCGTGATAATAATCTCCTAAAAATTCATAAATTGTATTTGTTGCAGGGTCATAACCATCTACATATTTATGTCTTGCATTATTTCCAAAATAGAAATTAGGAATTTTGTATTCTTTTATTAGATTTTCTATCTTATTTGTATGCTTTATATATTCTAACCATTTGTCTCCTATTTTTGATTGTTGTTTTCCTTTTGTAATATTACTCAATATTGCTATTGAATTTTCAGGCATATGTATATACCTATGAATTGTTTGAGTTAAAGATGCAATAGTCAAATAACTTGTAGGATCAATTTCATCATTTGTTATTTCCAAAATCATTTTTCTATATTCCATCCATCCTAATCGTAAAATTCTAACATCACTTTGACAATATTCTAAAATTTCTTTTTGCATATCAAAAGTGAATTTTTCATTCCAATAATACCAATCCAAAAATTCTTTCCGGGCTTCATTTTTCATTTGATTAAAACCATAATAATGTTTATCGGGAAGTGGACCTATATATTCTTTATTTTTTGGTGTATTAAATTTGTGCGGAAAATACCCTTTTTCTCTCCTTTCAAAGAAAATATTTTTGAAAATTTGCTAAGAGGATTTGTTAGATGTAAATAGCTGTCCATTAATGTAACATTTTGATATTTCAAATACATTATTTTACCACCATTTTGCACAATTTCGGGAATTTCATTCATTGTTGTCATTATGTATTCAACAATCAATACATAATCATATTTTGAACCATTGTGTGCAATAAAAGTAAAGTCTTTGTGTTGATTAGAAAAAAGAAATTTGCAAGCTTCTTCAATGTTGTAATGAACAAATGATTCTCCATTTGAGTATTGTGTAACACTTAAATTACATTATTGTACAACCCAAATCAGTCATTCCGTGAATAATTATATTTCTATCAAACTTTTCCTCAAATAAATTAATGTCATCAAATCTATCATTAAATTCTAATTCTTTCATTAATTCTATGGCTTCTTTTGTTAATCTATTTCTTTTATCTTGGTGAACATTGTGATAAATGGTTGAAGATGCATTTTCTTTATAATACATTACAAGGCAAGATTTAGCAAAACATTGTTCATCTTGAATGGTAATCACACTTTTTTTGGATTTTAATTCTAGTACCGTTTTGGGCATAGGCAAAGGAGCACCTTTTCCATTTAATTTTTTGAAATTTAATAAAGAAATTGTAATTGAATTTGCACGACCTCTATCATCTCCGCTTTGAATCATTCCATCTAATTTTTCATAAAAATCAGTTTCATTTTTTGCACTAATAAAATCAGATTCTCCATTTTGAAATGATATTCCAAATTGAAAGTGTTTAACATCTTCAGAATTTTGATCAGTTTTTTTGTTCATTAATTTCATCCAATATTCTAAAGGCTTTCCCAAAAAACGATTGAAATTTATTTTCATACTTATTCCGGAAATTCCACCTTTATCAACAAATTCTTTTGTCACATTTTTATTTGTAAATTGTTCTTCATATTCTTGCCTAGAAATCAATTCGGGTTTATTTTTCTTTTTGTCATTATCATTTTCATATTTTTCAATTAAATCTTGTAGTGTTTCCCTTTTATCTTTTTTAGTAAAATCATCATTAATTTTTTCTTTTTCAAATTTTGTTATTTTATTCCATTGTTCTTGAGTCAATTGTCTAGAACTTGATGCCTTAAAATTTCCGGCCCTATAATTCTTTATCTTTTTCAAATTTGTTTTTTTTTATTGTGACATAGGTGCTTTGCCTTTATTCTTTTCATCTTTATTCTTTTTAGGTGACATATTATTATAGAACATTTTTATTATACTTATAATGTAACGTAATCTTTAAGTGGTATTTGTTACTTTTAATTTTTCAATGAATTTGTTTTGAATATCAAGAAGTTTGTCAAAATTTTCAGGAGACTCTTTAATTTTATTAGAAAAAATGTTTATTATTTCAATTTTGTCTATATTATGTTTTTTCAAAGTGATCATAGATACATTTTTATTTTCTATAATTCTTTGTATAGTCATTTGTTTTTGTAACTTTATTTTATGATTTTCGTAATATTTATTTTTGTCTCTTCTATTTGTGTCTAGGGGTTTTTTATAATAAACTTTTCCATTCTTTGATGTAACTTTAGTATACTTTGGATATGATTCACTAATGTTTTCCATTGATATAAAGTATAACCTATTTTTTAAATTGTTTTGAAACTCACAAAAAAATAAAAGTAAAAATATGTATGAAATATATAATAATGATTGCTTTACAATTTTACCAACAATTAAAAGTAATTCGGCAGATTTATTTATATGTGATTTGCCGTATAATCAGACTAATTGTTCTTGGGATAAAGATGTTATTGATTTGGATCAATTGTGGATACATTTAAAAAGAATAGGCAAAAAGAAATGTGTTTAAATATTTACAACAACAACAAAATATGGACATAATATCATTGAAAGCAATAAAAAATGGTTTAGATACGATTTAGTCTATGAAAAAACTATGGCTTTAGGATTTCACCACGCTAATCAAATGCCTTTAAGATCACACGAAATGATATATGTATTTTATAAACGTTTACCAACTTATAATCCAATAAAAATTGAAGGTAATAAACCATATGTTAGACAAGGGCAAGGACCTAGAACAGAATTATATACTCATTATACGGATAGGACACCTACTATATGTTTAGATGGTAAAAGATTTCCTAGAAGTGTAATAAAGTTTTCTAATGGAAATTATAAAAGCAAACATCCTTGTGCGAAACCATATAATTTATTTGAATGGTTAATAAAAACATATTCTGATGAAAATGATTTAGTCATTGATCCTTGTTGTGGTATCGGCACTTCAGGAATTGTTTCAAAAAATTTGAATAGGAATTATATAGGAATTGAAATAAATAAAAAGTATTTTGATATAGCATTTGAAAACTCTTTTTAAAATGTAAATATGTTTTTTTTAAAAAGGATCGTGCAAGGGGATTTGAATATCTTTACAACGGCCGTCAAAGCCACCGAGCGATTCAATCTCTCAGTGGACGATGTACTAGAAGTCACCGTGTCAGAAGACGTGATCCTCTCGGTGGCCGAGCAGTTGACTCTGTTCTCCGATGGAGCGGCCAACGTCACCTCCGCATACAACATGGTTTTATCGACCGGTCACGATCTCTTGATGACCGCTGAAGCATCCACCGTATTGTCCACTGGCTCCAAACTATCCATGACCGTTGTGGACGATGTTACATTATCTCTTGGCAAAGACCTTTTAGTCACTTTAGAGAACGATATGACTCTCTCTGTGCAAGGTGATTTGAATATCTTTACAACGGCCGTCAAAGCCACCGAGCGATTCAATCTCTCAGTAGACGATGTACTAGAAGTCACCGTGTCAGAAGACGTGATCCTCTCGGTGGCCGAGCAGTTGACTCTGTTCTCCGATGGAGCGGCCAATGTCACCTCCGCATACAACATGGTTTTATCGACCGGTCACGATCTCTTGATGACCGCTGAAGCATCCACCGTATTGTCCACTGGTTCCAAACTATCCATGACCGTTGTGGACGATGTTACATTATCTCTTGGCAAAGACCTTTTAGTCACTTTAGAGAACGATATGACTCTCTCTGTGCAAGGTGATTTGAATATTTTCACAACGGCCGTCAAAGCCACCGAGCGATTCAATCTCTCAGTGGACGATGTACTAGAAGTCACCGTATCGGAAGACGTGATCCTCTCGGTGGCCGAGCAGTTGACTCTGTTCTCCGATGAAGCGGCCAACGTCACCTCCGCATACAACATGGTTTTATCGACCGGTCACGATCTCTTGATGACCGCTGAAGCATCCACCGTATTGTCCACTGGTTCCAAACTATCCATGACCGTTGTGGACGATGTTACATTATCTCTTGGCAAAGACCTTTTAGTCACTTTAGAGAACGATATGACTCTCTCTGTGCAAGGTGATTTGAATATCTTTACAACGGCCGTCAAAGCCACCGAGCGATTCAATCTCTCAGTAGACGATGTACTAGAAGTCACCGTGTCAGAAGACGTGATCCTCTCGGTGGCCGAGCAGTTGACTCTGTTCTCCGATGGAGCGGCCAACGTCACCTCCGCATACAACATGGATTTATCGACCGGTCACGATCTCTTGATGACCGCTGAAGCATCCACCGTATTGTCCACTGGCTTCAAACTATCCATGACCGTTGTGGACGATGTTACATTATCTCTTGGCAAAGACCTTTTAGTCACTTTAGAGAACGATATGACTCTCTCTGTGCAAGGTGATTTGAATATCTTTACAACGGCCGTCAAAGCCACCGAGCGATTCAATCTCGCAGTAGACGATGTACTAGAAGTCACCGTATCGGAAGATGTGATCCTCTCGGTGGCCGAGCAGTTGACTCTGTTCTCCGATGGAGCGGCCAATGTCACCTCCGCATACAACATGGTTTTATCGACCGGTCACGATCTCTTGATGACCGCTGAAGCATCCACCGTATTGTCCACTGGTTCCAAACTATCCATGACCGTTGTGGACGATGTTACATTATCTCTTGGCAAAGACCTTTTAGTCACTTTAGAGAACGATATGACTCTCTCTGTGCAAGGTGATTTGAATATCTTTACAACGGCCGTCAAAGCCACCGAGCGATTCAATCTCTCAGTAGACGATGTACTAGAAGTCACCGTGTCAGAAGACGTGATCCTCTCGGTGGCCGAGCAGTTGACTCTGTTCTCCGATGGAGCGGCCAATGTCACCTCCGCATACAACATGGTTTTATCGACCGGTCACGATCTCTTGATGACCGCTGAAGCATCCACCGTATTGTCCACTGGTTCCAAACTATCCATGACCGTTGTGGACGATGTTACATTATCTCTTGGCAAAGACCTTTTAGTCACTTTAGAGAACGATATGATTCTCTCTGTGCAAGGTGATTTGAATATCTTCACAACAGCCGTCAAAGCGACCGAGCGATTCAATCTCTCAGTGGACGATGTACTAGAAGTCACCGTATCGGAAGATGTGATCCTCTCGGTGGCCGAGCAGTTGACTCTGTTCTCCGATGGAGCGGCCAATGTCACCTCCGCATACAACATGGTTTTATCGACCGGTCACGATCTCTTGATGACCGCTAAAGCATCCACCGTGTTGTCCACTGGTTCCAAACTATCCATGACCGTTGTGGACGATGTTACATTATCTCTTGGCAAAGACCTTTTAGTCACTTTAGAGAATGATATGAGCCTCTCTGTGCAAGGTGATTTGAATATCTTCACAACAGCCGTCAAAGCGACCGAGCGATTCAATCTCTTAGTGGACGATGTACTAGAAGTCACCGTATCGGAAGATGTGATCCTCTCGGTGGCCGAGCAGTTGACTCTGTTCTCCGATGGAGCGGCCAATGTCACCTCCGCATACAACATGGTTTTATCGACCGGTCACGATCTCTTGATGACCGCTGAAGCATCCACCGTGTTGTCCACTGGTTCCAAACTATCCATGACCGTTGTGGACGATGTTACATTATCTCTTGGCAAAGACCTTTTAGTCACTTTAGAGAATGATATGAGCCTCTCTGTGCAAGGTGATTTGAATATTTTCACAACGGCCGTCAAAGCCACCGAGCGATTCAATCTCTTAGTAGACGATGTACTAGAAGTCACCGTATCGGAAGATGTGATCCTCTCGGTGGCCGAGCAGTTGACTCTGTTCTCCGATGGAGCGGCCAATGTCACCTCCGCATACAACATGGTTTTATCGACCGGTCACGAGTAGTATACTACCGATTATAGCCCACCACCCAAAACCCTAAAGACGATAATAAATGATTAATAAATACAAGAGAAAACCCTAAAGAAATAATTACGTAATAAATAGGGAATAAATTACGTGATTAAATGTGAGTACGATAAAAATAAATAAAAAATCTACGATAAAAAATAAATAAAAAATCTACAATAAAAAGATAAAGATAAAATTGAAAGTAAATAAAAAGTAAATTATTTAATGTTTCAATAAGATATATGTTAATTGTTCTTAAATCATTTATTCTTCTTCAAATGATATGTCGAATTCCATATAACAAGCATCATCTATGTTCCTAATCTCTACGTGTAGTGTGCCTTTTATCACATACATGTTAACGCCAATATGATTGTACTCTTCTTCACCATAGTAAAATTTTCTCATAAGATTTAAAGCCGGAATTCTTTGACATTCAAAACCACCATTCATCTCAACTTCATCACACAAGTAACGATGTAATAACACGGTGAATTGAAATTTCCAATTTACTTCACGGCATATGGGACACTTTTCAACATACTCATCACCTTGACTTTCTAATTTGCATATACACTCATTACACATTGTACCTTCGTTGCAAACTTGACAAATAAAGTTGAATGTATCATAAGATTTGTGTTCAAAAGATTCAAGACAAATACAACAATGTTTGTTATCATTAGTATTCATCTTGCTTTGTTTACACTATTGAGTTACACTCTTTAAGTGGATTTTATTTTTTGAGGTTTTTTGTCCCCCTGAAAAACCGAAGAAATTCACACAATTAAATTAAAAGGAAATCTTGCAGGTCCTCGGTTGTTATTATTTGTTGGTAAATTTGCAATAGGTCGTGATGTCACTTGTGGTGATTGAATATTTGCAGATTTAATTAACTTTTTCTTTTTGGAATATTTTTTACGAGGTTTCGTGCCTTTTTTGGAATGATATTCTTTGGCACATTTTTTTAATGTTTCGTTCCATTCAGCACGAGTCATAAATGTGTATATATTAATATATATATATTTATGGTTGATTAGCTCTACTTGCACGTTGTCCTCTTGTATACATTTGCGGACTTGCTTCTTCTTCTATAATTTCCACACCACTAATATCATCATCGTCATCATCAATATCTAAACGTGCAGGGCTAAGGGAATCTTTTTTAGCTGAATTGAATAATGCTTGTCTTACTAAAGGGGTTCTTCGTCCAGATTCACCTTGATTTTGGGGTGTGTTAAACGGAGATGAAGCTTGTAATAACATAGGATTTGGAATAATTATTCCGGAAGGTCCAGATTCTCCTTGATTTATTGGAGTTGGTGACAAACTTTCTAAATATTTAACATCGTCATCATGTTCTGAATCAGGTGATACATAACTTCTTGGAGTTTCTACATCAGATTCACTTAAATCTGCAAACCTTTGTAAATTGTCCGCTCTTGTATATTTTCCCGGAACAAAAACAATGACATCACTTCTTTTCAAATTTTGAATCAAATCAACTGAATTTATCAAAGGACTTTGAGAAATAGAAGTATAGAATTCAACACTATTTTGAGAAGGAGCGGTCATAGCATAATTCTTAGAAGCTAATTTAGAATATCCTTGAAATATTGATTTATTAGATGCAGCATTTCTAAAGCCTAATTCGTTTAGACAATATTGTTTGACAATATCATCAGTCAATATCTTTCGCATATATTTTATAATATTACATATATATTAATTGTTTCGTCTATTTTGTTGTCTATCCGCTGGATGAGGTGGTCTTAAAATTCTTCCATACCGCCTTAATTGATGACGAGCTTTACATTGAATTTTATTTCCAAGTGGACGATTCCCCGGTGCGGGGTCCTTATATCCACAATAAACATTATTATTCAGCCTTCGTTGAGCCTGTGTTTGATTAGCTCTTACCATAACAATATATATAATACACATGATAAAAATCATCGTAAATCAATTTCCGTTTCATTATCTTTATTATTTTTATTTTGACTTCTTGTCCTTTTAGATATTCGATTAGAAGATGAGACACCTTCTTTCCTAAGAGTTCTTTCTTTTTTATTTTGTTTAGAAACTAATTCAGAAACTGTAGGTTCATCACTGGATTTCTTATTATTAGAATTGTTACCTTGGACTTCCAATAATTCTCGTGGTTTATATCGACGTGCCAAAGTTTCTTTACCGTCTTCGATGATATAACTCAATCCTTTCATAGATTTTACTTTATACATTTTTGTCGACCATCGTTGAGATTCTTTATCAAACGTTTTAGTTTTAATTTTAATCCTAACTTTATCACCCGGTTTTATATCTATTTTTTCAAGAAGCTTAGTCAATTTATTCCTTTTCAATAAAATATTTCTGATGGTCTTTGTTAGGTTCATATTATCAGGAGTTGATATATCGATATTTGCAGAATTTTGTGTACTATTATAATTTTTGACAACAGAATCCAAATAATCAATCCAGTTTACGGTGTCTTTACTTTTTTCTATTTTTTTAAATTTCAATTTTAATGTTCTATTGAATCTTTCTATCATACCCATAGTAGTATGGTCTTCGGTTTCATTTAAATAATGCTCAATATTGTTGTCCTTTAATAATTTTTTCATAGATTTATTTGTAAATTCTACACCATTGTCAGTAGTCAATACATTCATTTTTGAATCTTTTATTAACTTTTTAAAAGCAGGAATTATTCCTTCAGCAGAATCAATGTTTTTGTTATTTTTGTCTTTAACAGTTTTTGATTTTAATGGATATGCATAAGCCTTTCGTGTATTGATATTGATAGCCGTCAATATAACGGAGTAGCCTCTATTTTGTTTTTTGAATTCAGGAATAAATGCTAAATCAGTCTGAACATAATTCTTGTTAGGGTCTTTACCGTAAATAGGAAATAATTCTTTTCTATTAATTTTCTTTTTTTGAGAAAATGTTTGATTGACTTCAGTTGCTTCGATGGCTTCCTTAACTTGTTTTTGTGTGACCTTATAGCCAAGAGATTTTAATTTGGCCGTGAATGGTGATACAGCACTTAATCCTATTTCGGGGTCTAAATAAAAGTCTTGTATTTGTTTTTCAGTGATTGACTTGCTCATTATTATAAAGGAATATCTTTATGTCCCCAAGGTAGGATATTAAATGTTTCCCACTGAATATATGCTTTATCATAATTCAATGAAAATGATTTCGTTTCGGTTCGTGTTTCTATACCAAGAGCTGCATAATGTTTGTTTTCGTCAATTTTTCTCGGTTTTCTAAGAACATCGTATTTTAATTCCACAATTTTTTCGTGATTGTATAAAATGATATCTTTAATTTCTTCATGATTGATACTTTGAGAATTTTCATAATTTAATGGAAATCCTTTTACCTTAGTCATCGTTGTTCCATCAACAAATTTCAACGAATATGATTTAGGTGCGGTCGATACAAATTCAATACATTTCTTATATATTTTTTTCTTATCATTGTATAGCTCGTCAGTCAATTCTCCAAGATAATCACCAAGTTGTTCTGTGTATACTTGTTTGTTTGTTTCATTTTCGATGTATATCACCGAGTCAATATCATGAGATAGAACTTTACCAAATCCTACATCGTCCATAATGTTGAATGCTTGTTTATTTGGTGCATCTTCAATGTATACCACTGAGTCGGTATCGTGATATAAAACTTTGTCGAATCCTACATCGTCCATTAAATTGTATAATTTTATTCTTGCATGTGCAGTTGTAAAAACCCCAATAACTTCATTGACGGTATAGTTCGTTTCAGAATATTCACTTAATACATTAAAACCAACTTGATATTTAACATCACCAGTTTTGTTTTTTATTGGCTGAATTAGAACATTGTCATTTCTTGAATCTGATAAAATATCATAAACTTCAGCACTATTCATGAATTTGTTTTGTCTTTTATTTGGTTTCAAACAATATCTACCCCACAAGTTGTTGAGAAATAATTTAGCAATAGTTCTCAATCCTTCATTTTTATTTATTTTATCTTTTTCTAATAATATACCTTCCTTTTCAAAATATTTTTTAATATACAAATCTTTGTCTTTTTCGCTTTGTACCCACTCAGGATAATCGTTTGCCTCTTGTTTTATTTTTAAAAAAGTATTAATAAAACTTTCAAAAATAGTATAAGATGTATTTTCCCAGTGGACAATCTGATGTATTTTTTCAATTGTGTATCCTTTTTTCAACGATAATTTTACTTCTTCCGTGCACCACGTTCCAGTCATTTTTGTCAAAGGAAAAGTCAATTTCTCCATTTTAGACTGTCCCAAGGTCCTCAATGGTAAAACTGCCATTTCCAAATCATTTGGTGGAATTATGGTGCATTTTATAACTCCAAAGAATTGTTCAATATCAGTGACTCCTTTCAAATCAATTTCTTGATATATTTTTGTAGGATGACCTAATGGAAATTTACAATATTTCAAGACATAAGGATACAAGCTTGTGAAATCTACATACCTAATGGTTTCTCCTTTTTTACATTTATAATACAATCTTTTAGGGTCTGTTCTCCCACCAAATAATGCATCTCTGAACACGATAGGTGTGTTATAACTATTTACGAAATCGATAACATTTTGGTCATTTTTTTGTAATTCTTTAAAATCACTTTCCCACATAATTTCTATGTTGTATCCAAGACTTCGAATTTTTTCCAATCTTTTTTTGGTCTCATCGTACAGTTGATAAAATGTTTTATTTAAGGTATATTTTTTTCTAAACATATTCTTACCATTTGTTTCTGGATTTCCATGCCAATAATCTCCAAGAAATTCATATATAGTATTTGTTTCAGGGTCATAACCATCGACATATTTGTGCCTTTCATTGTTTCCAAAATGGAAATGAGGAATTTTATATTCTTTGATTAAGTTATCAATTTTATTTGTATGTTTTACATATTCCAACCAAATGTCACCTATTTTTGATTGTTGTTTAGCTCCTATTATGACATTATTCAAAATAGCTATGGAATTTTCAGGCATATGCAAATATCTATGAATTGTTTGTGTCAATGATGCAATCGTTAAATAGGCTGTGGGGTCAATTTCTTCATTTGTAATTTCTAAAATTTTCTTTCTATATTCCATCCATCCTAATCGTAAAATTCTTACATCACTTTGACAATAATCTAATATTTCTTTTTGCATATCAAATATATATTCATCGTTTGTCATTTGTTTATGCCACTCCAAAAATTCATTTCGGCTATCCTCTTTCATTTGATTATAACCATAAAATGATATATCGGGAATTTCGCCTACATAATTTTTATTTTCAGGGGTATTAAACTTGTGAGGAAAAAAACCTTTCTTCTCACCTTTTAAATCGAATATTTTTGAGAATTTACTCAATGGACTTGTTAAATGTAGATAGTTGTCCATTAATGTCACGTTTTGATATTTTAGATACATTATTTTACCACCATTTTGTACCGTTTCAGGAATTTCATCCATCGTTGTTATTATGTATTCTATGATAAGTACATAATCATACTTACTACCATTATGTGCTATAAAAGTAAATCCTTTGTGTTTATTAGCAAATAAAAATTTGCAAACTTCTTCAATATTGTTGTGAATAAATGATTGTCCGTTTGAATATTGTGTAACACTCAGATTCACTTCGTGCTTTGTTTCATTGTATGCTTCAAAATCAAAAAATCCTATTTTACTTTCATCAACAACATCTTTTGGTTTCTTTGGTGTAATGTAACATTGATGCTCTCTCATGTCACAATATAATTTACAATTTGGACAAAATTCATGTCCACAAATGTGTTCTTGTTCTTTTCTTATATCGTAAACCTTTTTACACTCACCTTTGCACCTATGGAAATGTTGACAAGCTGTCCCATTTTTGTGTAAATCATAACATTTCTGATTTGGAAATTTTATATTACAATCTTCACAGTGTATGGCTTTCTTCCAATCAATAAATGGTTTGGTTCCCTTTTTTGAAAAGTCACACAATTTACTTTTACATTTAAAACACCTTGGTCGGTCGGCTATTCCATAAAATGCTTCGATTTTTGTTATTGGTTCGTAGTGTCCAATACTTGAATTTAAATGATAATAAACAAAATTCCATTCCGGTCTGTCGGGCAAACCTTCTTTACTTGGCGGATACATTATTGTACAACCCAAATCAGTCATTCCGTGAATTGTAATATTTTTGTTGAATTTTTCTTCAAAGACATGAATGTCATCAAAACCTATACCGTTTTCAGCATTAAATTCTAATTCTTTCATTAAAATTATTGCTTCCCTTGTTAAACGATTTTTTATATTATTGCAAATATGATTGTAGACTTTGTATGTTATTTCTTCATTGTCTTTTTTATCTTTGTAATTCATAATTATGCAAGATTTAGCAAAACATTGTTCATCCTTGACGGTAATGCAACTCTTCTTTTGTTTCAATTCCTCCACAGATTTTGGCACCGACAATGGTTGGCCCTTTCCATTAATTTTTTTGAAATTTAATAAAGAAATTGTGATGAAATTCACAGCCCCTCTATCATCTCCGGACTGAATCATTCCTTCTAATTTTTTTGTAAAATTCGATTTCATTTTTTGCACTTAAAAATTCCGAAGAACCATCTTGAAAGTTTACACCAAACTGAAAATGTTTTACATCTTCCGAAGCTTGGTCAATTTTTTTATTAATCAAATTAATCCAATAATTCAAAGGTTTACTAAGAAATCTATTAAACTTGATTTTCATAGATACTCCGGAATTTCCACCTTTATCGACAAAATCTTTTGTAACGTCTTTATCCGTAAATTGTTCTTCATATTCTTGTCTAGAAAGCAACTCATTAAGGACTATTAAGTCCTCATTTTCTTTTTCAAATTTCTTTATTTCTGATTGTAATTTTTGTTGTTTATTTTCTTTTGTAAATTCTTTGTCTATTTTCTTTTTTTCAATTTGATTAATTTTACTCCATTGTTCCTTTGTTAATTGTCTTGAACTTGATGCTTTCAAATTTCCGGCCCTGTGGTTTTTGACTTTCTTGAGATTGGTTTTCGTTGCTTTGGTCAATGAAGCTTTGCCTTTATCATCTTTTTTGTCTTTATCATTAGACTTTTTCGGTGGCATTATTATTATACAATATATTTCTTATTACTAAATTGTAACGTATTCTTTAGGTGGTTTTTGTTACATTCAACCTTTCCAAAAATTTGTTTTGAATTTCCATATATTTTTCAAAGTCTTTAGGATTTTCCTTGATTTTATTGGAGAATATTTCAACAATTTTTACTTTATCTATACCATGCTTTTCCATCGTTGAAACACCGACATTTTTATTTAACAAAATTCGGTCTAAGGTTAGATTCTTTTGTAACAATGGTTTGTTGGCTTCATAATATTTCCCTTTGTCTCTTCATATCTAAAGGCTTTTTATAATACACCTTACCATTCTTAGAAGTAACCTTCATATACTTAGGAGAATGTGTATCAATTTCACTCATTGTTATAATATAGAACTTATAATCTTTAAGAAGATTCAAACACATTTTTATCAATACTTAATTCTTTTGAATTCATGATATCTCTTTCGCACTTTATACAAAGACAATCTAATTGTTTACATCGAGACAGTCTCATATTATATCCTATAGCATGAATTAAAGCAACGATAATTGTCCCAAATTGAAAGACATCACACGTATTTATTTCAAACATTATACATTAAACTGATTTTATTTTCTAGTTAGAGTTAGAGTTAAAGTTAGAGTAAGAGTTAAAGTTAGAGTTAGAGTTAGAATTTAAATCAAAATCATTAAAAATTGATAGAAATGATAAGTAATGATTAGAAAATTATTTTCTTGTGTATTCTAATATGGGTTTTAAGAAAGGTGAAAAAATTACTGATGAGGCTACTCTAGAACGATTAAAAGTTGCTCGATTAAAAGCTATGGAAACCAGAAGAAAAAATTCTGAAGCCAAAAAGGATATCAAACTTGCTAAAGAATTAGAAAACAAAAAAGTGTTGGAGGCTGCTCAAAATAAAATAAAATCATCGATAAAAGAACCTGAAATTACTGAAAAATTCGAACAAAAATCTGAACCGGAAATAATCGAAAAGAAATATGTAAAGAAATCAAAAAAGAAACCTGTGATTGTTGTGGAATCTGATAGTGAAACTTCGGGTAGTTCAAGTGACGATGAACATCAACCTCAAGTGATTATCAAAAAATCAAAAAAGAAAGACAAAGTTTCAAAAACGGAAGGAAAGCCAAACGCAGCACCTCCGACTTATCATGACGTTTTGAATTCAGACCCTCATTTTCATAAAACATTCAAATCATTGTTTCCAGAATTTTGAAAGAATATTTGTATCATTTATCTTTCCAATAGTCTTTCCCATAAGAAACAAATATCTCTTGATTCTTTTTTACATTTGATGTTAATCGAACATTTCCTACAGAATTTATTTTAGCATAATTTTTGCATTTGATTCTTTTGGCACTTTGAGGGGTACAATCATTGAACTTACCGGCAGCTGAATTTGTTTTCGATGCATCATAAAACAGATTATTATTCTTTTTTCAAATATGTGTTCTTCGATTCAATGGAGGTAATTCATTCATTGTCAATCGTTGCGTGCCGACGGTGTATCGACCAACTAACTTATCTTTTTTCAAGTCTTCTTTGGCATATACTCCAAGACCTGAATTTGGAATACTACTTTCCTTTATATCTACTACTCTACGAACATAACAATAAGGACTATATTTACAAGTCATGTTTCTACATTGATTTCCACTACTTTTCGAAATAGCTATACACCGTTCACAAGATGTTTTCTTCATAAGTTATGGATTTATTTTTTCAAGGAATAATAAATTCATCAAATCGTTTTCGAAACATCGATGGATGATTGTCTTTCTTATGTAAATCGATTAATAGAAATGAATGTGGTTCATTGATAGCATGTGCATATACTTCATAGAAAGTCGTTTCGTCAATTTCACCGGCACAAGATTCATATATTTCTTGTAATTCTTTTTTGTCTTTCATTTTGAATATAGCTAAAGAAGTTGCATTATTCTTCACGGCCCGTGGACAACCACCAAATTGAGATTTAAAATTCTGAATAGCAATAAAACAACTTATTCCTAAAGCACCACCGGTTTCAAAATCAGCTATATGTCGATGTCTTGTGATAAAATTTAGAAATTTTGGAGTTCGAAACAAATTCGTTGATTGACAATCATCGACAAAAACAGCCAATATAGGACGTTCACCATTATATTTATGTACGGGCTTTTCGAAACCGTCTGATGTCAAAAATTCGAGCAATAATTCTGGGTCGATATCATCGATAAAGATGTTTCTATTATTTAATTTGTCCATCAATGAATTCCATTGTTTCAAGTCTTCATGATATTTCAAATATATGTCTCTTTCTTCTTCGGCTTTTTGAATAATATCATTAATAACATTTGCACCATCGTCGGGTTGGTACACATCTTCGGAGTCGATATCTAATGACTTCATTAATTTTTTGTTTGAATTAAATGTAGGACTTATAACAAATATTCGATGTAATGACCCTTCTTTTTTCAACATTTTCAAATAGTTAGTCACAGCGACTGATTTTCTAGACGAACGTTTTCCAATAAATATTGAATTTTGATGAGCTTTTAACATGTTCGGTCCGGTTTTGATATTGAAAGCACTTCCATTTGGCACATCGATGTTCATATCTTTCACTTTTACAATCTTCATTAAAGATATATGTATAGTTTGTTTATTATTTTTTTAAAAGAAACTATTCTCCAAAAACAATTTTCGATTGTTTCTTTTGATATTCAAATCTTTGATTAAATCTATTATTAACAATTGTGGAATGACATATGCATTACGTATTCCTATATTGTCTTTGGAATTTGATGATTGTGTGCGTTGAGCGGTATACATGTGTTTGCTATATTGTTGTTTGATATCACACAGAGTATATTTGTTACATACTTCTAGATTTAGATGTTCTTTGTTTGTCCATATGTTTGTCATTTTTCTATATTGAAATCCATATTTACAATAACAACATGTGTGTTTGTATATTTCTAAAGGTTTCATAAATTCTCTATGTTGCAACAATCCACCGTCAGCCGGGTTTTCAATATACCAATATGTCGGTTGAAAAAATCAATAATTTCAATGGTGCGTTTTACAATAGCGTCCGCCAATACTAAATTTCTCGGTTTGCGTCGGTGTGCTTTAGAATACTCCGTACACGGTGGACTTGCCCATATGATATCAAATGTTTTAGGAACACATATGTTTTGATAGTTCCATTCAAGAATATTACATTGTATTGTTGGGTTATACTTTGATAGAATATCTAACGTTGTTATTTCACAATTTGGGAATTCTTTCGTTAATGCTTTTGAAAATGATTTCGTTCCGCAAAAAAGTTCTAATATTTTCATATATGTTTATTTTAACCATTTTTTATTTTTTAGAAACTAAAATAATGATAAACTTGCATAACGATGATTGTTTTAACATTTTCCCTAACATTCCAAGAAATTCAATAGACCTTTTCATTTGTGATTTACCATACAATCAAACAAATTGTTCTTGGGACAATTTCGATTTAGATAAATTATGGATTGAATTAATGAGAATAGGTAAAAGAAATTCAGCCTATATCTTTTCTACTACCACTAAATTTGGACATAGCATTATTGAAAGTAATAAGAAGATGTTTCGATATGATATCGTATATGAGAAAACGATGTCATTAGGCTTTTATCATGCAAATCAAATGCCTTTGAGAAGTCATGAAATGATATATGTCTTTTACAAACATTTACCAACATATAATCCAATAATGATTGAAGGTCACAAACCCTATGTAAGACAAGGTCAAGGTCCTCGGACTGAATTATACACTCATTACACCGATAGAACACCAACCATTTGTAAAGATGGAAAAAGGTATCCAAGAAGTGTAATCAAATTTTCAAATGGAAACTACAAAAGCAAACATCCTTGTAGTAAACCGTACGATTTGTTCGAATGGATAATTAAATCTTACTCAAATCCTTACGATAATGTATTAGATTGTTGTATGGGTGTTGGAAATTCAGGTTTGGCATGTAAAAATCTCAAAAGAAATTATATTGGTATTGAAATTGATAAGAAATACTTCGAAATAGCTAAAGAAAACATCGAAAATTCAGATTAATTTTACATAAAAACTATATACATTTTTTAAATTGAACTTATTCAGACTAATTGACCCAAATAAAACCATTTTGGAAAAAAATCGACGATTTTCGGTTTTGTGAGTAAATACACTAAAATAAATATTGAAAATGCCTTTTAAATCATAATAAATTCAATATAAATCAAGGAATTTTTTTTTAAATTTTGATGACATATTTGATTTCCTCACGAAATTTTACGTTTATAATGAATTTCTAAAAAATTCTTTTGATAAAACTTTTTGAAAAAAGTCCACTATCGTAGAAGAAAATAACAAATATTTAATTTAATCATAGCATTAATTGTAATTGGATTTTCACAAATTTGATTTCAGAAACAGATTCCTTGCGAAATTTCCTTACAAATATGAATTTTCAAGATTTATGATAGATTTCTTTCGACTGTTATTTTACTTTTTGTAAATTATTGGAATATTAAGTATATTGAAAAACACACAAAATAAATTTTGCATCAACCGTGTTTTTATTTTTACCAATCTGACTTCAGAAATAGATTCCTCGTGAAATTCTACATTTAGTACGTATTTTTAATGATTTTTTAAAATGGGTATACGCTTCTGTTTTTAAGCTTTAGTATTATTCTTGCAAAAAATAGGATTTTTTTTCTCTTTGGTCCGTAGAAAAAGTCCATGAATTACTTTTAGGCAATGTTCATTATTAAATTCAATGAATTATGAAGAAATTTTTACATAGTCAGCATCCCCCCATAATTGCGGACATATTATTTTTTGAGAAAAAATATTTTTTTTCTGACGTCATGTAGTCATACAGTCATACAATCATACAATCATACAATCATACAGTCATACAGTGTATGGCATCATATGACAGTCCAAAAAGCACGGTCATACCCCCAAAAAATCGTCGGTCATACCCCCAAAACAGGTCGGTCATAGCCACATGACATCCTATGACATTCGAAAATCGTCGGTCATACCCCCAAAACAGGTCGGTCATAGCCACATGACATCATATGACAGTCGAAAATCGTCGGTCATTCCCCCAAAACAGGTCGGTCATAGCCACATGACATCATATGACAGTCGTATAAATATTATCGAGTGGTCATCAAATATCATCGAGCAGTCATCGAATATCATCAAGCAGTCATCGAATATTATCGAGTATTCATCGAATATAATCGAGCAGTCATCGAATATTATCGAGCAGTCATCGAATATTATCGAGCAGACATCGAATATCATCGAGCAGTCATCAAATATTATCGAATAATCATCGAATATCATCGAGTAGCCATCGAATATTATCGAGTTGTCATCGAATATTATCGAGCAGTCATCGAATATTATCGAGTAGTCATCTAATATTATCGAGCAGTCAACGAATGTTATCGAGTAGTCATCGAATATTATCGAGCAGTTATCAAATATT